>JASCZW010011105.1:0-33365 GCA_034211315.2 Aedes japonicus | reverse complement strand
AAACAACCCAAGAATGTCTCAAAACAATCTACTAAAGACTGTTCCGTAAAATATCAATACACTTCCTTTATCAAAAATCAAAATCAAAGTACAAAATACATTAAGACAACTGAGTAGTTTGTACTTATTTTTGCAGGAAATTTAGAATTGTGAAAAAGTCAAACTAGTTTTACTTCCATGAGTAGAATCTTATTAGGCTTGGTCGCCGCAAAATCTGGACAACCCTAAAATATTTCTGGAAATACTTCATCAACGCTTGCAATATTTCGCAGACTGATGAACGTATGTCTGTTCATTGTGTAAAATCAATGTTTGGTGATAGTACAAGCTTTTAGATCGAAGATGGCGTCGAAAGAAGAGCGATTGTGTGCGGTCGCAATAAAAATCCGGATCTGTCAGTAAGAAAACTTGAAAAAAGCTTGGTTTTCCTGCAAGCACTGTCTAGAACGTTCTTATATCCTTCGATACACGTTTGACAACAGCCAGAAAGGCTGGAATCGGAGCAAAAACGGATTCCATGAACCACCAGAAGGACTCGAAGTTGAAGAAAATTTTGCAGAAGAGACCAGATCTTTCAGTACTTACTGTGGCAAGTAAATAAAAATGTCCCCAACTTTCGTAAATACTGCCAAGCACCGACAAAGTATCGTTCAAGATGAAAACTGTACCAAACCGTAATGATAAACAAAATGTGATGGCGAGAACCCTGGCTCGCAAGTTGTATCGTGAATATTTGACGAAGTTTTCCTGCTTGATAATGGACTATGAAACTAATGTGCTGGAAGACTTTAAGCAGCTTCCTGGAATGTCTTATTATACTGCAATGCAATGAAACGGCGTAGAGGAGGATTTCAGGACGAAGAAAAAAGCCAAGTTTCCCAAAAAAAAATATTTGGTTTGGCAGGCAATATGCAGCTGTGGTCGAGCTAGCGAAACCTTCATCACTACCGAAACGGTAAACAAGGAAATGTACCGTGAAGAATGCCTAAAGAAGCGAATGTTACCATTCATACGCAGCCATGCCGCTGCCTCGCTATTCCATCCTGATTTGGCATCTTGTCACTACGCCAAAAATGTTTTGGAATGGTATAAAGCGAATGGAGTCCATGTTGTACGAGGCAAATTGACATTACTGCCCGGAGTTGCAACCTATCGAGCGGTATTGGGCTCTCGTGAAGAAAGAATTCTCTCAATATAAACAACAAGCTACAACTATAGAAAAATTTCGAAAATCTTGGACAAAAGCAGCTAAATCGGTTGCAGAGAAGTCTGCACAGACCCTAATGGCTGGAGTAAACTCAAAAGTTCGTAGTTTCTTCATGCAGCCTAATTAAGTACTGTTATTAGTTTTAAGAAGACAAACAATGCTCAACTAAATGAATAAAGAATGCATCTTGGTTTGAGCTAACAGCAAATTTGTTTTATTCCAAATTTAATCTGCCCAGATGTTGTTGCGAACAAGACTTAAATGATTAATGAACATAATATATTCAACTCCAGGTTTTCCGTGATGACTTGGCTGGTAATAGTTGGTCTTTTTCTGTTTTGGTGGACAATGTTTGCATCTTCCACCCACGTCCTAACTTAACCGACTTAACCGGTTTCTTGAAACTTGTTCCAAGTTTTACGTGCGTCCAAAATAACTAACACCGCATAGATATTTGCTTTTGACAATCTCTCACTATAGGTTAACGTACAGATACGGCAATTCGCTTGGAATCCATTTTGCAGCGTTCAATCGAAACAAAAACCACGTCGAACACAAACAAAAGAAAGAGTAACGATACCTATTGATACGTAACACAACCTATGACAGTTGAGACACAAATACAGAGGTAAACTCAAGACACTCAAGAAACAAAATATGCATGGAGTACTTTTTTCTGCCAGCCGAAAAATTGTACTTGTGCATAATATTTAACATGATTATATTGATTCAAAATGTTGTTGAATAGTCATTAAATATGTGTAACTATAAAATATTGGTATCAAAGATGCAATCAATCAAACTATATCTAGTGAGCAGTTTAGGACTACGTTTTTCTTTCCTATTCCGGGTGTCATTTCAACATTTTGAAAAATAAGAGCGTTACACTAAAGTAAAAGGGGTTTTGAACGCTAATAACTCTCGTTCAACTGAACACAATGACTTTATGCATACACCAATTGATCAGAAAAACTGCATGGCAACATGATCTACAAAATGAATTGACATTACAACTACGTACTAAAGGGCGATACGGTCAAAATTTGGTCAATATCAACTTGACGTATTTCTTTCAATTTGCATTTAAAAAACCTGAACACCCCTCATTTTGAAGGTGTGTGTGTGTAGAATGTTGCTCCTATTTTGATTTTGGAATTCACTCTTCAGTTGTCAAAATGCCGTCCAAGCAAGAAGAGCAGCGTATCAAAATTTTGCTCGCGCATCGCGAAAATCCGAGCTACTCGCACGCAAAGTTGGCAAAATTGCTAAAAGTTGCCAAATCAACCGTTACAAATGTAATTAAAGTGTTTGGGAACGTTTGTCGACAGCCAGGAAGTCTGGATCGGGGAAATCGAAAACCGGAAGCCGCTGAGACGACAAAGAGAGTTGCCGGTAGTTTCAAGCGAAACCCTAACCTATCTCTCCGAGATGCCGCAAATAAGCTGGGTGTATCGTCTACAACCGTGCATCGAGCCAAAAACGAGCCGGACTATCGACTTACAAGAAGGTAGTGACTCCAAATCGCGATGATAAACAAAATACGACGGCCAAAGCGCGATCCCGGAGGCTGTACACGACGATGCTGACGAAGTTTGACTGCGTGGTAATGGACGACGAAACCTACGTCAAAGCCGACTACAAGCAGCTTCCGGGACAGGAGTTTTATACGGCAAAAGGAAGGGGAAAGGTAGCAGATATTTTCAACCAAGAAATTTACGTGAAAGAGTGTTTGAATAAACGTCTGCTGCCTTTCCTGAAGAAACACGGTTGTTTCGTACTGTTTTAGCCGGATTTGGCATCTTGCCATTACGTTAAAAGAGGCCATGGAGTGGTACGCCGCCAACAACGTGCAGGTGGTTCCCCAGGACAAGAACCCTCCCAACACGCCGGAGCTCCGCCCAATTGAGAAATACTGGGCTATTGTCAAGCGGAACCTAAAGAAGACCAAAAAACCTGCTAAGGACGAGCAGCAGTTCAAGGCAAACTGGCTTTCTGCGGCGAAGAAGGTGGACAAGGTGGCTGTACAAAATCTGATGGCAGGGGTCAAGCGTAAGGCCCGGCAATTCGGATTTGGAAAAGCGGAAGCCTAACTGAATATTTTTCCTGAATTTTATACTAATTGAACTTGAAAAAGAAATTTAATTTGATTTTTTAAATAAACGATTTCACCGATTTACACGCGTTTTCCCTTGACCAAATTTTGACCGTATCACCCTTTATTGGTATAAGTAGTTGAATGTTTTACTTAAAAATGATAGACGATTATAGAACTATTTTATTAACATTTTCACCAACCATATGTGTAATGATACGTATCAATTAGATGATACCATTATAACTATAAACCAACACGGTTCCACGTGAACCATGCGGTTATATCCCTGATATAACGCGCTATTATTTTTTTCTCACTGACTCAATAATAGCTGATAAATTTTAATTTCAATTCGAAAAACACAAGTGTTCTTCAGCCGATTCATTAGGGTAATAGCATCAGCATTATCACTAGCATTGACGTTTGCTCACTTCATTGACAGAACTACGATGAGCAATAATTTGTCGCAGGCATTCATCCAGTTACTGATACGTTTCTTTGCGCAATAATCTCCACGAAGGTAATCCTCGAATGCTCACCAGGCCACGTTCGCGCTACCGTTGTAGATAGGGAGAATTTGGAATCTACCTTAAGAAACGGGGACCCCCAGTAGTCCCAAGTAGCTATGAAAAGGAAAAGAAAATGAATAGTCGAAGAGAATATACTTAGCCCTGCTTAGTGTGATTTAAAAATGGTCGTTGGGAGCAGCTATTCTAAGAAGCTTAAGTAATGCTCCAGTTCTCTTCAAACGGATGGCACATAAGGTGAAAGTTAATGGATTCCCGTAGCTCTGACTTCACATCCATTCGAGTTGCATAGTGATATTGGTGATATTTACAAGCATGTTTCGTCTACCGTCTAAGCGGTATAAACTGCAAGCAAATAATTTTCCGATTTTTTTCCTTCTTACCTATCAAGCCTAATTTATTTCGAAGAACATCCGGACAAAAGCGAAAGAAGATAATCTGATAACCTTTCTACTCCAAAGGTGATTAGTACTTACTGCTCAGCACTTATCTTTCAATACGTTTCTATAGGTGTTAGTGAAACCAACAGAAGCAAATGCGCAATGATTCAGGCCATGCAACGAATGTTGTTAAGCAATATTTAGAATGACATCTGAAGACGACTCCACCACCTGGACCCTACATATTCGACTCGTGAATATGAACCGGGACCAACGGCTTCACTTCTCTTGCGAAGGAAGACGTGACCAAATTTTTTCGCCTCAGAAAAACCACCGACGTCGACTAGGATTGAACCCAGACACACTGAGGTGCCAAGTAGCAGTCACGCTTACCACTACACCACCGACGCCGGCAGCAATTGAGTTGTCTCTAGGAAGTTTTTTTTCATTAGGGCGAATCTAACATTGAGAGACTCTCTTTGACTTCTTTATCTTTCATTCATATTCCAATCACCTTTATGTTTTTCAATCTACTACTTGTAGAGTTGCTAGCCAGCACTGTTGTGTTTCAATCTGTACTAAAGAATGCCTCGAAAGTATTATAATGACACTGTAATGAATGAAAGAGAGTGAGCCCGGAGAGAATTTCTCAATGTTAGATTCACCCTAATAAACAAAAACCCGAAATCTATACTTGAACTTGAAAACAAAAGACCCGACGACTGCGAGTACGAAGAGATCTTCCAATACCACTCGGCAAATTATGAAAACATAAAGCATAGGCTAAGCAGAATAGATTGGCAAACGATTTTTAAAATTAGGAAAATATCGAAATACAGTAGATGTATAATATAAATTACTATTTGAAATAATACATGAACACGTACCTGTGAAAAAAATAAGGCAGCAAAACAATTCTAAGCATCCAGTTTGGTACAACCAAGAAAAAAAAACCGAAAACAAAAAGCTCACAAAAAGTATAGTAGTAACGGTAATCCGGTCACCTATTTGAACATTTGCGATCAACTAAATCTAGCTATTGACATTGCTTTTGAAGAATAAAATTCGAAAACTGAACGTGAAATAAAATGTTGTCCAAAAAATTTCTTTAGCTACGTGAAAACTAGATTAAAATCGGACAATTTTCCATCCAGAATGCATCTGAACGAAAATTTGTGTGATAACTCAGAAAAAATTTGCAACTTATTTGCAAGTTTTTTCCAAGAAATGTATACCCCATTTTCGGGAAAAGATCGTGATTGCGAATATTTTGATTTCTTCCCAAAGTTTGCTAATGATGTTAGTGTCAACAGCGTGAATGTGCAAGACATTAGAGAAGCATTGAATAAATAAGATGTATCGAAAGGATGTGAACCTGACGGTATTCCACCTGTATTTTTTAAAAACTTAGCGTGAGAACTCACAACTTAATTGTTTTGGCTTTTCAATGTGTCGCTTGAATTTGGCATTTTTTCCAAATCATGGAAGAGCTCCTATCTAGTCCCAATATTTAAAAACGGCAAAAAATCTGACATACGCAATTATCGTGGAATAACCATTATCTCATGCATTCCTAAGCTTTTTGAAGCAATAGTTAATGAAAAGCTTTTCTATAAAATCAAAAACAGGATTACTAACAATCAACATGGGTTCTGCCAAGGACGTTCAACTAATACAAATTTACTAGAATTCGTTAACTACACAGATTCAGTAAGGCATTTGATCGGAATTGACATTCCCATGCTGTTATTCAAATTACAAAAACTGGGTATTGAGCCAATTCTTCTCAAATGGCTCAAATGTTACCAAACTAATCAACAACAAAGAGTAAGATTTAAAGGAAAGAAATCAAATCCTATTCAAGTTTCCTCAGGTGTCCCCCAAGGATCCCATCTAGGCCCTCAGTTAGTACCATTGCTTGTCTGGATTCCACACCAATCATGATAAGCATAATTGAAGTGAATCATCAAAACATGCACCAGCCATTCAATCCGTCATAAAAACAATTAGCTAGGAACATCACAGTCAAAACATCAACATAAGCTCCAGTTACAAAATCAACTATAACACCGGCATTGCATTCCAATCAAAGATATAAAAAGGTTTCGATGCAATCAGTTCGATAGCTTAGCTCAGTAAGTAGACAGCTCAGTTGGTTCAGTCCACAGTTAGTTCAGTTAGCAATTAGTCCTAAAATTAGTATGTAAGAGAAAAATAAAGTTTATTTTTTTACTTAATTAGTAACGAAGTAAACTAATTCCTCTTTTGTTTATTATTTTCATAAACGATATTTCATTCATTCTTACAACTGTAAAAGTCTTAATATATGCCGACGATATAAGGCTCTTCCTAGAAACAAAAAGTAAAGAAGATTACAAGATATTTCAAGAAGAAATTTATATTTTCTTTATTTGGTGTAACAAAAGACATTTAAAATGAAATGTTCAAAAATGTAATGCGAGAGCATTTAGCAGAAAACAAGACATACCTGACATTATGATCACTCTAGGAAATCAGTTTGTGCAGTTATACTGGATTCTAAGCTAACATTCATTGACCATTATAATACAATAATTAACAGAGCTAATAACATGCTTTTCATTTATAAAACGCTTTAGTCATAGTTTTAACGACCCTTACACAATTGAAACATTATACATTGCTTATGTGAGGTCAATACTGGAATATTGTAGTGTAGTGTGGTCACCTTTTTCAGTCATCCATGAAGAGCGAAAAGAGTCTGTAGAAAAATAGTTTTTATTGTTTGCACTACGTAAATTAGGTTGGGAAAGATTTCCTCTCCCACCCTATGAAGCTCGCTGTAGGCTTATCAGCATGCAAACACTAAAAAACGTCGAGAGTTTGCAAAGGTTTCGTTTGTCAATGGCATTGTTTCGCATCGCATTGATTCAACAGAGCTAATATCAAAATTGAATTTTTACGTGCCTCCCGGCAACTGTGCAACCGAAATATTTTTATCACTAATCATTATCGCACAAACTACGCTAAATTTGGACCTCTGAATTAGATGAGGGCAACCTACAATCTACATAGCGATACAATTGACTTTACAATAATAAAATCCAAATTGAAGCAATACTTCAATGCTATACGCTAAAGAAGAACACGCCATATGAATATTGTGAACCAGGCGCTGCTAAGTCTCATGTTGTGTATTTTATATCCTCGATTATAACTAGAATTAGGAACAAAATATAACAAACGGTCCACTTATGATTGACGACCATAAATAAATAAAAACAACATACAACTTTGAGACCGCTGGTCTTTGATTGATTCGTTAAAACGAAATGGGAGCATCGATCTATAAACCTCATGCTATGTTGGAGATGACAACCTCTGCGCCTCTGTAGCACCAAGCCAACGTCTACCTGTATCGCCAGCAGACATTTAAGCAAGAACAAAATGAATCGATAAATTTGTGTAAATTTTCAAACTGAAATACTTTAGCAACACAGTTTGAAAAAAAACATTTAGTTTTCTACGTTATCTACTGCACATGGCGGGAATGCTAGATTTGGCAGAAATTGATTGGATATTTTATGTAAATGTAAGCCGGAGCAAGACGGAGCAAGAAATAATTTTGTTCGATGGGTGATTCCGATTTCCCCAATTTCACCAGTGTTGCCCGATATGTTTACACAGTAATTCCATTGAAAAAAGTAATTGAAAAATAACAAAATTTGTTGATTTTTTTTATACTTGTTTGAAAATTGTCAATATTTTAAATGAAGAGGTTCAAGGGTTTAAGGCTCTAAGAATACAAACGTTACTTATCTTGAACGTTACTCTTGAATTGTGATTTTCATAACTCACGGTATATATGATTTTTTTTTGCTAGCTTTAGGGAAACAATGTGGATGTACTTTAAGGATTAAAAAAAGGCACAATAAGGAAATTTATGATCTCTATATTTTTTAAACATACAACAAATCAACAACAAATCGCCATTCCAAATTCTACGATAGCATATTTCTGCTATCCAAATTTTTCTTCCGTTGCTTACGCTTCTACCCTGACTTTATTCGGAATGATACGTAACGTCACACCAATATCATCTTGAAGGTTGAGCAGTGGAAACTGTTCGGAAGGAGTGCTAATTCATTCACTAGTTTCTGTTTAAAGCGATATAGTTTTTGGAACTGCAATACCCGATTTCCAAGGCTTTGAAAAAATTGAAGGTATCGATGGATGGAAGGTGGATGTTTTTCTTAAAGGCGTTCGCTCGATATAAAGTGAAGCTCCCTCTGGACTCTCCATCATTTGGATACATTGCTTTCCAACAGTACCCTTATTCGTTAGACTGTTCAACACGTAGTCCGTAACGTAGAAGAGCGCATTCAGCTCTCCTCGGTCGTAATCCATATCTACTGCATCACTGTTGTCGACAACTGGCATCTGTCAATCTGATGCTGTTGTATTTTACTCGTTGGATTGCTTGCAAAACTGGGAAAGCAAATCTACCATTCCTGCCAGATGTTCCTGGTCGTGAAATGAGTCAAAGTTCCTTCCAAAACCCCGTGGTATCACAAACGAAAAAATTGAAAAGGCAGTGACTACTAGCAACACGGCCAAACCAACAACAGAATGCCTGCTTGTAGCATAACTCGACGGTGACAGTAGGAGCGGTTGTCATAGCGACCAATAAAAAACGGTCTTTTCTACAGGTAAATGGTGATATTTTTACACTAACAGCTGGCAGGTGCTGTTCTAGTACGCACCTAGTAACGATGTCCTAAAAACTAGCAACGAGAGTTGTTACCATTTTTTTCCTCGTGCATTCCTCATCCAACCACCAATCGATGAAGACGTGTTGTCAAGCTATTTCTAAATAAACGTTACTGTTCCTGTTCAACTTGGTCTTGTCCTTCGTCTCCGATAAACTCCGTTATTAGGTATGGGCGAACAACGTAAGGAAGCAGCGGTGCACAAAATCCATCAATTCGCCGGAAAAGGCTACGACGTTTGGCAGTTCCGTGTTCAAACTTATTTGGAGTCGGTGAACGTGTGGGACGCAATCACAAAGGAAGTACCCAATAAGCTTCTGAAGCGGCCAAATTTCATGAAACGGACAGGAAGGCTAAAGCGATTTAGGTGGGCTTCGTTGCAGACCAGTATCTTGGCTGCATTCGGGACAAGGACATGGTGAAAGCTATGGAAATGTCTCGAAGATACTTTCACAAAGAAATCAGCAGGAAGGCAGACTCTGATCAGGCAGCAAACAGCTAGACTGCTTGGAGCTTCGGTTCAGGCTCATGTGTTCGGAATTCGAAGATTTAATTGCGTCAGTAGCGTATGGCTGGATCGAAGCTTGAAGAGAACGATGTTTGTTCATCGCGGGTGTTAACATTTCCGGAATCATACGATGCACTGGTAACGGCTCTAGACAATCTACCAGGGAAGGATTTAACGTACGAGGTAATGAAGACCCGTTTAATCGACGAAGAGTCAAAGCGGAATTAACGAAGCTTCATCGTGGACGACAAGCCTGCGACGTTCGTGAGCAACCAGGTCGGTAGCAAACAGAAGAAGGGCGACCGGTTCAACGGAAAGTGCCATTTGTGTGGTAAAAACGGACTGCAGGCAAGGCAGAGGAAATGCAAATGTTGCAAGTACTTCAACAAGCTGTTGTGTTCATGGCAGATGGTGAAGATTCGAAGCGTGACAGTGTTGGGAAGATCGTGTTCATGTTGGACTCTGGATCAGTGACCACCTCGTAAACTCGAAAATGTTTTTCACATCGCTAGGACCAGTTTCAACAGCCGGTTATCGTCAACGTCACTAAGGATGGACAATTGTTGGAAGCTAAGCTAGGCGAGTGTCAACCTGTAAACAAGCTGAAATCTGAAATCCAAAGAATGACGTCAAACCTGTGAAGTGCAAAGTTAACAAATCCGTGGCCATCTTGTCGACTTAGGCACCTTAGCGAAAACGGTATAGAAGACGATGGTGCAGGAAGATTTGACCTATAGGACTGGATTTCAAGCCGGATGAACCTCGAAATTCTAGTGAAGCTTGCGTTCAGGGTAAAGATGTGTCGGCAACCATTGCGAATGGTGAAGACGTGATAGAAGACTTGACATAGGACCGACTTCAGGAAGAATCCAGTTCGGACGTCTGTGGAGCTGCGATCAGGATCCGCATACTTCGAGAATGGCATGTCGTTATTTGGATCGATAGAACTTTATCGACGGATTATTGTCGATGCACTTTGCGGATGGTCTTCCTGTTTGAAGAAAAAGTCGGCAAGTCTTTGAAAAGTTTCAAGGGTTTGAAGCAATGACAACGACCATGTTCGGAAATTCAACATCGAAGCTGACCATCGATCACGGTCGTGAGTATTGCATCCGGGAACCAGATGAGATACTACAAGGCCAAAGGGATCCAAATAGAGACGACAGTAGCGTACACACTTCAACAAAACGGAGTCGCGGAGAGGTTCAACCGAACCTTGGTGGAGAAAGTCCGGAAGTTCGGTTATAAAGCTTTCGCATGGATCCCGAGCCAACATCGTAAGAAACTGGATGCGACAAGTCGAAAACTGATAATGATAGGATATACCGCCAATGGATATCGCCTATGGGACAGGACTTCTCGAAAAATCGTCATTGCGCGGGATGTAAAATGCAACGAAGCTAGCTATCCGTATGCGTCGGACTGTAACGACCATGAAGACATACCTTTGATGATCCTGACTTCGTCCGATCACGAGGAGGAAGATGAACATGGTTTGGAAGAATAGGAACATGTATTCGAAGCTGGCACGACAGAAGAACATGAAGTAAATCCTGTTGAACCGCAAGATAGTGAATCTGACGACGAACTACCCACAGCGCTCCCTTCGCAACAAGAACGGGATAGTAATTCGAATGAATTGTCCACGAGGCGCAGCAAACGGGAGCGCAGGTTTCCGGGTAAATCACTGAACTACTTAACTAGTTTTGAAGCAACTGCTGTTGGCTCTTCACCTTCCTCAGATGTACCTCAGTGTATCGACGATATTGAAGCCCTCATCGATCGTAACGGGCGAACACGAAATTATTGCGACACATTCAACAGGGCATAACTTTTTTACAATTGGGTTGCACACTTTCTCATTGATGTGTATTGTTTACATGCTGTCAAATTCAAAGTCGTGTTTTTCGATTCAACGAAAATGGAGGTGAACCAACGCGAGTCGAGAGAACAAATGGAATTTCCTGACCTGTCGCACCGGCAGTTGGGAAAAATGTTGAACATTCACCATTCAACCGTCTCCAGAGTGTTGAAGCGGTTCCAGGAGCGGTTGACGTTGGACCACCGCAAAGGAGCTGGAAGAAAACCGGGACCGGAGAACAAAACGACGGAGGGAAAGTTGAAGCGGATGATTAAAGCAAATCCCAACGTCTCAAGCCGTGATTTGACTAAAAAGATCGTCATGTCGCAGAGCTACGTCCAGAATGCAAAGAAGAGAGCTGGACTACATACAAACAAGGTACAAAACTTCCCAAACCACGATGAGCGGCAACAATCGACGGCTAAAACTCGGGCACGGAAGCTCTACGAGAAGATGCTGACAAAATATGGCTGCTGTGTGATGGACGACGAAACGTATATAAAAGCCGATTTTAAGCAAATTCCGGGGTTAGAGTTTTTAACCGGCAAGAGCAAGTTCTATGTGGACGACAAATTTTAGAAGAAGAAAATGTCGCAGTTTGCCTCCAAATATCTCATCTCATCTGCTCTTGCGGACTGAGGAGTGAGCCTTTCGTGACAAAAAGCACAGTAAATAGCGAGATCTACAAATCTGAGTGCCTCGAGAAGCGCCTTTTGCCGTTCTTGCAGTAGCACGACGAAACTCCGCTATTTTGGCCAGATTTGGCATCATGCCACTATTCTAAAAGTGTCCTGAAGTGGTATGAGGCCAATTCTGTCCATTTTGTTCCAAAGGACATGAATCCGCCAAACTGTCCGGAGCTGCGCCCGGTGGAGCAGTACTGGGTAATAATGAAGCGGGAACTTCGGAAGAGCAAGAAGACAGTCAAAGACGAGAAGGACATGTTAAGAAAATGGAAAAAAAAACTGAGAAACTGGTACCGGATGGCACTGTAAAGACTTTGGTGGAGGGCATCAAGCGAAAATGCGTTCAATTTTACGCTCAAGGCTCCATCGATTAATTTTTCTTTTGATTTTTGAAGTAAATATATGTATAAAACTACCCTAAAATTTTGGTTTGATTCTAAACATTATAAGAAAATTGGCATGACATTTTCGGTGTCGCAATAATTTCGTGTTCACCCTTTAATCTCTGGTGGAAAGCTGTGAAGGATGACCTCAAATCGATGGAATCCAATGATGTTTGGCAACTCGTAAATCGACCCCCAGGTTTCAAGACCTTGAAATCGAAGTGGGTATTCTGTTTGAAGGAGAACGAGTGTGGCCAACGTGTGCGTCACAAAGCAAGATTAGTGGTGAAAGTTTTTCTGCAGCGCGCCGGCATCGACTATGCAGAAACTTTCGCTCCAGTGGCCCGCCTAGCCACGGTTCGTGTAGTACTTGCAGTTGCTGTACGATACGGTTTTCATCTACATCATATGGATGTGAAAACAGCCTTCCTCCATGACGTCTTGAAGGAAGAACTGTACATGGAGGTACCTGATGGAATCAAGGCAGCACCTGAAAGCTGCTCAAATCAATCTACGGACTCAAGCAATCCCCACGGTGATGGAATGAAAAGTTCAATGCGGTGTTATTGAAGCTTGGATTCTCAAGATCAAAACGGGACTATTGCCTGTATACGTCCACAAAACACGGCGATGAAATCTTCTTAGTGCTATATGTGGATGATCCGCCTATCATCGGAAGAAATATACACAGTATCGAAAGGTTGAAGCAACAGTTGTGCCGAGAATTTGAATTGTCAGATTGTGGCTAGGTAAAATGTCAGATTGTGGCGAGGTGGACTGCTGGAAGATCTAAACTGCAAATCTAAGACGGAAGCAGTACCTATTTTTGAAGATAATCGTGGCTGTATCGGACGGGCCAAGAACATGGAATTGAGAAGAGTGAAGCATATTCATATCAAGCATCATTTCTTGAGGGATCGTGTTGCTGCAGGAACCGTAAGAATTGAACCCATCGGAACTGCAGATCAGGAAGCTGATATCTTTACAAAATCCTTGGACACTGTACGGTTTCAAGATTTAAGATCAAGAACCCCACCAAACAACCTTGCAACGCACCTAGTTACGATGTCCTGGAAACTAGCAACGAGAGTTGTTAGTTATATTTCATTCTTTACTCCTAATCCAACTACCAATCGATGAAGACGTGTTATCAAGCTATTTCTGAATAAACGTTACTGTTCCTGTTTGATTTGTTTTTTTATTCTTCGACTCCGAAGCTCTGCGTTATTCAATAAGTATGACATCAGAACAAGAGCGGGGCAGTTAAATAAATATGTGTACCATCGTGGAAAATCCGACTGCGTCCCAGAAACGGATTGGAAAACTCCTGGGATTTTATCATTCTACGGTGAACAAGGTGGTGATGTCATTCAAGGAGACCTACAAAACCACACAAGTTCAATTCAGTAGACGCAGTGGTTCTACTCCCCAACAAAAAAAGTAGACCTAGACAACCCAGCGGCGACCAGTCAGTGGTAGAAAACCAAAGACATCTTATCCTGTGAAGACAAGCAGTTGCCTGAATCCGCACCAGGAAGCTGTACCGATAATGGCTGACGTAACCAACCCAAGAAACACAGTTTGTATTAAACAAGTTGAAATTACTGTTAAATAACAAAAACAGATTATAAATTTAGGTGTATAATACTTTATTTCATACTTAAATAAGACGCAAAAAGCGCAAGAAAAAAAAGCCTTATAAAACATAAAATGGAAAAAAAATATCCTCGTACAAAAATATATAATCGCAAAGTGTGGGATTTGAACACCAGTCCTTGGCGTGACAGGTTCGTAGCTTCTTAGCTACGCCAACTTAGATTGTTGAAAAGTTAACTATGAGTATCTATGATATGCTTCCCGTTGGCAGTGAAACCACAATCTTATACATCAAATTCATCGTAATGAAAAAAAGGAACATGTTTTTCAAAACATGGTTGGTGTAATGTAAGTTCAACAGTTTATAGAACTGCCAATAAAATCTTGTCTTGTTTATGTATTATAAATGTATGGGATCATGTTTTTGAGCATAATAATAAGTATTAATCACTTGCAGCAGTGACAAAAGTATTTTAACCTCGACCGTCTGTCAGAGTCATATATAGAATACGAGAGATACAAACCGCTCTAAACTTGACATGTTTTGCAATACGGTTATAATACATTTTTAATACAAACATCTTTAAATCATTATAAAAAGATGTTTTGTGTGTTACTTGGGGAGGTGCGTTGTGATGAACCACGAGACTTTGATCAGGGAATATTTGCCGGGACACGAGTTGCTCCATCGCGGTTAGCCGTTCCTGAAGAGGTAAGGAATATGAAGGTGAACAAAGTCTTCAAAAAGTTCTTGGTGTGGAAGGCCATCTGTGGGAGTGGAGATACGTCATACATCATCACAGGAACCATACATGGGCAAATCTACCGAGACGAGTGCCTCCAGAAGCACCTACGATCTCATGGAAAGGACACGCTATTTTGTCCGGATTTGACATCCTGCCACTACGCATCATTATGAAGGCCAAACTTTGTATAGCACCTGAAGTATTTTTTTCCTTTGATAAGTTCATTTATTTGTAAGACTCAATCACGTTAGCTTTACGAAGCCGTTGGCAAGGTTTGTGGGTTACACACAATAAAAAACTTTTTCCTGAACATGGGGGCGATTTTATGACACCTTCTTCTTGTGTGTTTTTTTTAATTCTAGCCGCCTCTTTTTGTTAACTAATCCCCGTTGGCATGAATGCTGTGAACTGTAACAACGCACAATCGTTGGTATCCATCTCCGTCGTTTCAGCGTTATTGGTTGCCGTATCTACCGGCATAATGACAGATTCCTCTATTTAAATAAATAAATCTTGTAGTTTTGTACTTCACGTGATCAGATCACACATTCAAAGTGATTAGACTAAAAACAAGTTGTGAAGTATTTTCGTTGCTAAAACTTAATTTTTCTCAAATTTTGAGTCCAATAATAACCTAGTATAATCACTTACACACTTGTGCGTACGTTGACGTCAAAAAATCAAAAGAGCTGGTCAAGAGAATCGATTCCTTCCGGTGAGCTGATCGGCTCAGACCCGCTCTTCAAAATGAGCTGAATTGCACATCTCTAATCAGAATTGGCGGTCAGCGCGTGCAACAGCGACCACTTAGACTTGAAATTGACGAGAAGGGACTTTTTATCTGCTATCCTACACTAAGTAGCCAAAAAAGCCGAGCAAAATTTTGCTTCTAAAAAACACCACGTTCAACCTCCTCTAACTTTGTTAATTATTAATATTTTTGGCTGAAAATTTTACACCACCAATGTATAGACTTTATGTGCTCAAAATTAAGTTGTGTTGATAAGGTTCAAAAAAATTAAAAGTTTTCATAACATGTGAAAAATTCGTTTTTGGACATCCCAACAAACATCAATGCTGAATAACTGTTTGTTCAAACAAATTAAGAGAAGTTGTTCAGCTTTTACTTCTAGCAAGCTGAATAACTTCTCCATATATGTTTGAATAAGCCGTTGTTCGAAACTGATGTTTGTTGGGATACCAATTACAAAATCCGTTTTCCTGTGAAAGATTCAAACAACATATTTTTTATTTCACCATAGCCCAAAAATATATAGGAAATAATTTGGACAAAATTTGAACTGATTCCATCAAGTGGTTTGGACTACAGTTGGCGTCAAAATTGACGCACCAACATGAGCATTTACATTTTTCACCCGATATTGACCATGCTGAAATATCGGTGCGAAATAGCCGAGGCGATAATTGACAAAGTTAAAAAAGGTTGAACATGGCGTTTTTGCAAGCAAAATTTTGCTCGGTTTCTGTTTTGCTACCGAGTGTATATGCAGCTTCAATTTTGTTAAGCTTCACATCCAAGCCTTTGACGAAATTTGCCACTTCGCCGAAGGTTGTTTTATACGCTCCATTGCCGAAGGTAAATCGGACATTATGTTTCAACTCGCACATTGCTGTTATAACAAAAGCGACCGGGTTGATGAAAACAGAACAATGCAAATTGAATACAATGCCGTAGAGAAGAATATACAAAACTCAACTAAGAAAAAGAACTAAAGCTAAAGTATTCAAGAAAAATTTGCCTGAAGCAGTGGGTACTTTTGTGGGTCTAATTTTATTCGAGTACAGCCTTTATATAAAAATCATCAAACTAAAGAATCAGTGGCTGATAATACAGGTACCAACGAAATATCCAAAGGTTGCGATTCGTATCATCCAAGAAACGCTGAAGCTACCTATATCTGATCGAACTATAATGCATCGAGAAGCTGCACATAGATTGAAGAGCAGATACACGCAGAGACTACCATTTATCAAAGAGGTGAATCAATTAAAGCGTCAGCGTTCAGCTATGAAAAATGCTGATAAGCCTAAATAATTTTGTAGACGAGTTGTCTGGGCCATCGAATCGAGAGGAGAAAGTTTTCAGGAACGTCATCTGCAAGGCACTTTGTAACACAATCGTGGAAACGCGTAGGTGTGGGATGTTTCTCTTTCGCTTGTGTTGAAAACATGGTTTGCATGGAATTATGACAACAAACACAAACAGCTAGCAATACTTTCTCTTCATAACTTTGATTCTAGCAGAAATTTCTGTCCACTCCTAGGGTCTCATGTTGATGAGATAGTATTTCCTCCAAAATATTATAGGGTATTTTTACATCCGTTGAGTTTCACAGTTATTCATACAGTTGCTTCAGTCGTCGAAACAAGAAATCGTTCGTGCAAAAATGTGTGCACTTACAATCAAAGTCCAGAGGCGTCCCACCAATCGATCACTTGAAAGCTATGAATTGCAAATACAACTGTATCTCGTGTGATAAAAACCTTCAAGTAGCGTCTGAGTGTCCAAAGGAAGGAAAAGAATGGTGGTAAAATTGATTCAATGGACAGTGAAATGGCCAGGCAAGTGTAACAGTTCAAGAACGATCCAAACATGTCAATTTGAGATGTCGCTAAAAATTCCAAAGTTTCTGTCAGTTTTGTGCAGAAAACCATGAAGCGTACTGCGTTACATGTTTATAAAGTGCAAAAGGCCCAGACCAAATAAAAGCAAAACATCACTGCGAAAACCCGCGTCCGGGAACTTGACACGAAGTTGCTGTTCAAAATGATCGGCATCAGTCGAGGCCGGCCGTGTCTGAACAGCAGGCAATCACACAGAAAGAACGGCTGAAGGTGTTGGTGAAAAACATATTTCCAGTGAACCGTGACGTCATGGTCATAATGAATGACGAGACCTACTGGTGATGACTGGCAGGAGGTCGGATACATTGCGTTCCGTAGGAGGTGAGTTTTGACATCAAATATATTCGAATGTCCTTCTGTTGCTGATGATCAGTGAGAAGGATACAGGGTGTCTGTAAATTATCCGTACAGACTTTGTCGGCATGCCGCAACACAACCAAACGGATTAAACTTAGACTACCTACATTGTTGTGAAACAGTATCACCACTTGCCCCGAAACTACAACCCTGGTGCTCTTAACGTACATCTGCTGCTGATCATTGGATGGCAAAACAATAGATTGCCTGCGGTCCAGCAAACAATCAGACAGCAGGACATCTATAGCTAAAGGTTTAGCTGGAATGGAGTGTGGAGTGAAACCGATGGTGATCTGATGAGGTAAACAACCACTTGAGTCTATCCATATCTCTAGCAGGCAATGCGTTATTAGTGAGAGCTCTGATCGTCACCTGGGAGAACGCAAGAGAGCGGATTCACTTAGAACTGCAGTGGTGGATATGTTCGCGTGAGGTGTCCATTTCTAGGGGCTCGTGGCTCCCTTTCGAACTTCGATGTTCGTGATCATTAGGCTTCTGATGACAAGTTTCGTTCCTAGTTTTTAGTTGCTTTTAAACGTTTAACTGGACCACAGGCGTGCGTAGTGGCATTCGCATGGCCAAGATTTTTTATACGTGTTTAGTTTATAAGAACACAATTTGTTAGTTCTAAGGCAAAAATAAATGTAGTGTTGTGTAGTTTTTAGTGAGTTTTAAAATATAGAGTTTTTAATTTGTCCGCGAGTGTTTGAATTTTGCCAAGAAGAATTATTCCCCGAATGCCAGCGGGGCTGGTAAAAGGAATGTGTCAATCGTACCCACGTCCAAACCCAATCACACCGGTCGAGTGTTGGGGAGCCATCCATAAAATCAAATAAGCGCACTGTTCGGACTTCACAAATGCACGAGATTATCTGACGACGCATCAGCGAAATTCTTCGATTTCCATCCGAAAGTTGGCGAAATCACTGAAAATATCAAAATCTTCCGTTGTTTGGCTCCAACTTTCACGACGACTTGAAGCTTTAGTCATATAAACTGTGCAAGAATCACTACTTGAATGACACCAAGAAAGCAAACCTGTTGAAAAAAGCTAAGGTTCACCTGAACCGATTATCAGAGGGCCGTTATCGGTCAGTGCTGTACACCGATGAAAAAGTTTTCAAAATCGAGCATCACAACCACCAAAATGATCTTCAGCTGCTTCCTGCTGCTTCCAAATATCTTGGAAGTATTTCAAGGAGTCATCATCCCGCTTCTATCATGGTTTGGGCTGGAATAACTCATTCCGGATAGATCTTTGCGCCGACACGCCACGCCGCCATTACCGACGATTTCACCGCGCCGATGAAATTTTTCACCGCATAAAAGCCGTTTACACTAAAATCCGTACAAAGTAGTCAAATCACTACGAAATGGAATGAAACTTGTTATGAACATAACCAATACATAGAAAAACGTGAATCACACACATTGTTTACAAAAGCGCATTTTGTATCTAAGATAGCGCCGTCTGAATCAGCTTGCAGGAAATTTATCTTGCACAAATATTTGAAAAATCCCAATTCTACTGTTCGATTCATCACAAAATAGTTAAATGTGCCAAAAACAAACTGTTGCAGATGTGATTAAACGTTATAAAGAGGGTATACTGTCGAAAGGAAAACTGGAAGTAGTGGTGAACATTGACAAAGCAACACAAGGAAGGAGAAAATATTCCTTGCTGCTGTTCAGGCAAACCCGAAGGTGTCAACACGGACAGTTGCGAAAAAAGTGCACATTTCAACCGGTTTTGTGCAAAAAGTGAAGTCTAAGGCTGAAATGAGATCATTCAAAGCTTAAACATACCAAGATCGTCACGCAAAGCAACAATTGTTGAATTGGTTAAACACGATCCAGAAAGCTTTATGGATAATTTCTCACAAAATTCGATAGAGTTGTCATGGATGACGAAACATATTACTTCAAAAAATTCAAATATCTATCGGGAACAGAATTTTACACTGCAACTAGGCGGAAAGATGCCTCTGAATATCTGAAACGGAAGTATAAACCAAATTCCCTGAAAAATATCTGGTCTGACAAGCAATATGTAGGCTAATATCTCAGATTTTCGTAACCACAGGTACCGTTAACGCTGAGATTTAACGGCATGAATGTTAAAAAGCGGCTTTTACCTTTCCTGAGAAAACATATTTGGCCAACTGTCATTACGCTAACGATACAATCACTTGGTATTAGCAAAATAACTAGAAATTAGAAGAAAAATTAGTAACTTCCATTTAATTCCAACTACCTTTGCTTATCTTCGACAGATACGCGTATTTCGTCTACAATGTGCAGACTTCTTCAGTGTCTCGTACTAATAACTCGACTTCGTCTAAGTCGACTTCGACTAAGTCGAGTTATTAGTACGAGACACTGAAGAAGTCTGCACATTGTAGACGAAATACGCGTATCTCTCGAAGATAAGCAAAGGTAGTTGGAATTAAATGGAAGTTACTAATTTTTCTTCTAATTTCTAGTTACAGGTATTCCACTAAACAGCTCAAACCCTCTAGGATTCAGCAAAATAACGTTATTTAAATTCCCAAGGATTGTAATCCACCAAATTACCCACAGCTCCACCCGATTGGAACATACTGGTCAATGGTCAAGGGAAATCCCAAAAAGCTTGGTGAGGCTTGGTTCGTTATAAGTGGCTTACTGCTTCGAAGAAAAATGACAAGGACACCGTGCAAAGATTCATTAAAGGAGTGAATAAGAAAGTGCGCGCAACAGCTTATGGCAATAAATCCATATGAATCTGTATACAGTTGTGTTGTGCATCGCATTTATCTCTATTATCACAAATAAATAATATCAAAACACAATCAAAAACATTCTGTTGTTTTTTAAAATAGCTTTTTGTATGTCCGGATTTTGGTGTGAACGACCTTTATGCATCCCGCCTGTTTTGTTCATTAGCCCTTTAGAAATCTGCTCTTATTACAAATGATGACATCTCGATGCGATGTGCCATCCAGAGAGGTGCGTTTGAGACGGTGATCAGTTTTGTCGTTTCGTTCTAGCAACTACGGTGTACATTTTTGTGTTTTGATTTAGATTACATTAGATGAGATGTCTTTATTTTAGTAAGTGGTTCTGTTTTCAGCAATTTCACGAGTGAGTTTAAATTTAAAAATAATAAAAGCTCCACTTTAAGTTTCTAGATATCGGTACCACAACTACCAAGTATGTCAAAAATGGTTTTATTCTTCATCTGCTTCTTGACAAAGTGTTTTGCAATGTATATCTAATCGAAGCAAAACAAAAGGCTGGAAGACAGGGATCGAGATATTCAGAACGATCCTGCAATCGATAGGTCGTTAGAATTCGGCTAGTAAGTTCTACTAATAATGAAATTGATGAATTTTTCTTAGAATTTCTTAGGTGAACAAGGTAGCGTCAGGTTGTATACTTTTTTCTTATTCAAAACTCCGATTGTCCTGAATTTAGAAATCAAATCAACAATAAACTTAATGAAATAATCAACGAATATAAGATTGTGATTCTTACAACAAAAATATTGTTTCCAGAAATCTTGTTCAACGCTTCAAGTCTCCCGCTTGAATGTCGTTCTGCCTCGGTTTAACAATGTCTTTAACGACGCAATATATCTAGTTCAAATATTAGCACAGTTCTAACTCGTCAAATTTCACATGGATATAAAAAGCACGACACCGCACAGCCTTCGGTAAGACTCCGCTGAGCCGAAAAACATTTTCCTGACAGGCAAGGATGCCAGAAATGAAATATTCAACCGCGAAACCGGAAACAAATCCCCGAACCAGAGCAAACATCAGCTGAAAATATTGCACCGAGATAAGCGTAAAAGAAAATTCCTGCTGCCAGCGAAAAAAAAAAAGCGCAAAGCACCACAAACCAGCCGGCGGAAGAAAAATCATCCCATTGTGTGTATGTGAAAATGCTGTCGTTATCGCGATTTGTTATTCTCGAGCCCTATCTGTTTCTGCTTTTGCACTTTTCCGAGCATCTGTGTCTGTGTGCCATTTACTGCTCCTGTCAGAGGTTTTCTACTGCCCACCGCAAAGGAATGCCCCCCTCATCTTGTGAGCCCAGCGCGCTTCTTCCTTTGCACACCGATAGCATAAATCATAATTTTATGAATGAATGAAAACATAATTCAAATTTATTGTGCTCCACCAAGGAACCATCGCCAGAAACTGAGAAAACAGCATTGACTGGGGTGGGGGGAGGGGGAGATGCTTCAGCTAAATGGATGCTGATTTCGCGTCAGACTATATACAACAGTGAATTGTTCCCATACTGGTGTTTAACAGCAACAGCAGCATACTGAAGCTGATGTGCAATAAAAAGGATGCTGCTGTTTTTCTTCTGTGTCGGTTACAAACGACTGTCATGAATTTTACAAATGCCCCGGAAAGCAGCTTTGCTGCATTGCTGAATTTAAAAGATGAAGAATAACGTTTCCGTGGTGTAGTGGTTATCACATCCGCCTAACACGCGGAAGGCCCCCGGTTCGATCCCGGGCGGAAACAAGTAATCTCTTTTTTCCTGCCCATCCCATCAAAATGATGGTCTTATTTCTAAAAACGACCATGCGTTTCCATTTCAGCCATACGATACTTCCAAGGCCGCTCCCCCTTGTGATTATAAGGTTCAACAGCTTGATACGGACTGGTCAGACGGTCGTCAATGGGGCAGCGAAGGTCAGTTACAATCTACGCATCATTCCGGAGGATTTGATGCACTGGTCGTTTGTCATTTGGTCAAAACAACTAATTCTTCATGATAACCCGCGAGGCAGAAAGGCAGTGCAAATAAAAATACTCGCGTCACATACACACATACACGACATCGCTCAGGCGACTTGATATTCTTGCAAAAAAAGTACGCTGTTTGCACAATGCGATTAGATAAAGTCGTGTGCTGCGCAAATTGTTGACCTAGTTCTGGTTGTGCAAAAAATAATCATATTGTGAGGGGGGATGGGTGTGAACTGATCGTGGGCAGAAAATCATAAACATTCTATAATAACCTCTGGAATCATTTGAGAAACTGATTTTATTTCAATAGACTATTAAACCCAAAGAGAAAACTGTGAAGACAGAAAGCTAAACATCATAAGTGATGTGTTAGCCGATGATAAAAAGAATCCCTGTTTTCGTGCATCGGCCATCTTACCACCATTTTCCCTATGTTTATAAGATCGTCAAAAGAAGTCTCTAAATTAGCTTAGAGCTGCGCCGTCGTTGCGTTGCGTTGTGTCGGTATCGTTTGCTTGCCGGTGTTGTTGACTTGGAGCGATAATAGAACGGCATCTTAGGGAACGGGGAGGATACCGGTATTGGCGTGGTAGGAGATATTGCAAATGCGAAAATTGAACGCGCGATTCCGACTGACTAAGAGGGGTGTTTGAGCGAGCAATATAGATTAGGCATAAGCTGCGCCAGCGGGTAGCAAATCGGTAGAAGACGTACTCAAGTCCGGCGGAACGTGGAGCGGTGCAGTACAAGGCCGAGCGAAACAAATTTATAGCATAATCTGACAGAGCGTCTTGATACTGCGAGTTGTTTTCAGCACCCGAACGTATAGGAATAATGAATGTATTATCGAGGTCAGAGATGTTTTTTTTTTCTCGAAATTTGTCGAGAAAGATGGTACAGTCTTAGTATTTTTTTTTTTCTACATGCATATTAGGCAGATACTCGATAAAGGCATGCACATTAAATTCTAACGTTGCTACCAAATCCAAGACGATGAGTTCAATTCATGGTTTTGTCAAGAAGAACTTTCGAAATGAAAATTGGTAGTTTCGAATACGACAAGATTTACATTTTCCAAACCTCAAATCAATCAAATCAAATAAATATGACATGAATATTGAGAATAACATGCATGTACAGTTTGACTGGTGGTGGCTTCTTATCACATCACATCACATAGATATGACTTTGAAAATATGCTTTATAGATATAGTACTAACCAATATAGATAAGGTCTGTATCCGCAATAATCCGGACACCTCAAAACATGAATAAAACATAAATTTCGCATTATATATCCGTCGTAGTTGTTTATTTCAGATTCATGGGATGTGTTTTAACAATTCGTGAAAACAAAACATATTTATTCGGAATTTGCATAATATTTTCGAACTTTGCGCTAAACTCCGTCCATCAGGGTTTGTACAGACTCTTCATAAATCGTAAAAGCCGTGTTTGTCGAAATTTGCTGGAAGTGTTTAGTGTCTTTGATTCCTTGCTTCTTTCCAGAAAGCTTCCGCTTCATCAGAGCCCAATATCTCTCGATTGGTCGTAGCTCTGGGCAATTTGGCTGGTTTGAGGTTTTTGGTACAATGTTCACTTGATTTGCTTGGTACCACTCCATCACAGTTTTAGCATAGTGGCATGATGGCAAATCGGGCCAGAACAAAGCTTTTTCTTTGTGACTTTTCATGAAGGGTAGCAATCGCTACTGCAGACACTCTTTCTGATAGATCTCCTTGTTGATTGTGTCTGTAGTGACGAAAGATTTACTCTTTTTGCCACACGTGCAAATTGCTTGCCACACAATGTATTTTTTGGAAAATTTCGATGCCTTCTTCGTTCTGAAATGCTCCGCTGTAGCATTTCTGGCCATAGAATAAAAAGCCAGCCTTAAAATCTGCTTGAAATCATCCAGGACATAAGTTTCATCGTCCATAACAACGCATGAAAACTTCGTCAAATATTCGCAGTACAAACGTCGCGCCCGTGATTTTGCTGCCAAGTTCTGTTTGTCGTTGTGATTTGGAATTGTTTTTATTACGACTTTTATTACGAATTTAAACGACCTAAGTCCCAAACGTTGTTTTGATTTTTGGACAAAACCAGGCAACATCCCTATTTTACGAGCCACCGTTCGAATGAAGAGATTTGGGTTTTTCGTTAATATCCTTTTCACCTTTCGGTCCATGACAGGATCAGCGCGTCCAATGTTTTTGTCACTTCTCGGTTTCCTCTCCACCGTCGAACGTTCCGAAAATGATTTGAGCACATCGTGAACAGTGGAGCCCGTACAAAATTCCCTGTACACATAAGCCCGTACAAAATTCGCATGTAAATGTAAACATCAATCATAGTCTTTTTCATCATACACTCTCAGCAATACCATAGTGAAATTTTTCTTTCCTACGTGAAATATTTCAAATGTTACAATGATTTGAAGGTGTCTGGATAAATGTGAATACAGATTTGAGTACACGAAAAATACACACAAGCAGGAATCCGCGCCGAGATCCGTGATCTGCAGCCATGAATTCGTGTCTGTCTGTCTGTCTGTCTGTCAAATTTGGCATGTGGAGGTTTCTGGAGGCAAGAAATGTCTCAATGGTGGTTTAAGACTCCTCCCTTTTCTATGAACGGGGGGGGGGGGGGGGTGTCTCACATACAAATGAAACTGAAATGTATGTATAGATCGAGAAATGATGAAGCAAATGGAACCAAATTTGGCATGTGAGGCTTTTGAAGAAAAGAAATTTTTCCACGCTGGTTCGAGGGGGAACCTCTCCTCTCCTCTGGTGTGGAGGTGATCTCAAATGAAACACTAATTTCTGAATAAATCGAGAACTAATAAAGAAAATGTAACAAAATTTGGCATGTGAGGGGTTTTAGAGACGAGAAATGTTTCTATGGTAGTTTAAGACCCCTCCCCTACCAAGATGGTCATCGCTCTTATACAAATGAAACACTTTTTTTTTGCATAACTCGAGAACTAAGCAAGCAAATAGAACCAAGTTTGCCATGTGGATGTTTTTGAAGATGAAATATGTTTACATGGTAATTTAAAACCCCTCCGCCCTCTGAAAAGAGGGGCTCTTATACAAATGAAACACTAATTTAAACCTAATATGAGAATTATCCCTACTGTTATGAAAAATTGTATGCAGGGATTTTAATGGCCGGAGAAGGTTCTAATGATGGTTCAAGCTCTTCCCTTGTCTGAAAGTGGGACTCTTATACAAATGAAACAGAAATTTCTATACAACTCAAAAACTATTCAAGCAATTAAAGGTCAATTCAAAGTAAATCTGGACGCACGGTTCGATACACCACCGCGTCCCTGGTGATTAGAACAAAATACGTTTCACAGGCATTTGTTGATGTTACATTGACAAAGAAGTTGGTGAAAAGTTTTTTTAGATTCATTGACGCATCTCGACATGACGGATCATGGAACTTGAGAAAAAAAACTAATTGTGCACAAACATCTAGAGGTTCCTTAGTGGTCTGCCTCAAAAATTGCAAAAATGTTAAATTTCTCAAGGTCAACGGTGTAATCAAACGTTACAAAGATACTCTGAGTGTAGATAGAGCACATCGCATCTATCATAAAAGTGGCACTAGGGACAAAGAGCTGAGGAGTGAGGTGTTGAGGTACGTGAAAATACGATTCCAACTTTTCCACCTTGCGTAACATCCTTTCAAGAGAAGGATATAAGAATTTTGGTGTTAGTAAACATCCAAATCGCTCCCTGAAACAAAATTTTGTGGCCAAAAAGCAAGCACGATTGCTATGCGAACGAGTTTTGGCATAATTTGATGGCTGTATTTTAATGGCTGACAAAACATATGTCAAAATGGACTATAAACAAATCCCCGGACAAAAATTCTACCTGCCAACTGGTCTTGGAGTTGTTCCTTCTGGTATAAATTTGTTTTTGCTGATAAGGTTGCCTGTAAACTGATGATTTGGCAAGAAATCTGCTGTTGTGACCTTAAAACCAAGGTTTTCATAACATCTCACACAATGACGTCGAAGGTTTGCATTGAAAAAGCGAATTTTACCCTTTATTCGGCAACACAAGACCAACCTCATGTTTGTCCTGGATCTAGCCAGCTGCCACTACTCTAAGAGGGAACTAGAAGGGTTTGCTGCAAACTATGTTAATTTCACCGTTAAAGAGATTAATCCTCCGAATTGCCCTGAGTTCAGACCGATCGAAAAATATTGGGCAATTGTCAAGCGAAAACTTTGAAGATGCGGTACAGAAGTGACAAGTGCACAAAAAAATGCGTTTAAAGTGGAATGAGTTCGCCGGTGCGGGGCACCAGTGACTGTGCAGATCCTGATGGCATCGATCACAAGGGTGTCTCTAAAAGTGCGAAAGTTCGTTCGAAACGGTGAAATTGTATATCGTTTGAATGCTAAATGAATACCTTTTTGTTTGACGTTTTGATAAACCATGTATGTTGTTTAATTCTTCAGTTATGATCACTTAAATGTGTCCAAATTTACTTTGAATCGGTCGTTATCATCGCTTGGTGACGCTTCCTCCCACGACTTGATTTATCTACCACAATTTCATATTGTTCGAATTTCTTCCATACCTTCCTCACACCAGAGTAGCTTAAAGGATACCTAGCAGCCATCTTTTGGAACGGTCCCAAACGATAAGATTCCGGATTTCTAATTAAACTTACTTAGTTTCCATTTTGAAACACGAAAAAATAACTATTGGTACATACGGCATGTAAACATTCATGTGAAGAGACGTCAATCTCAGCGACTGGGAACGAAGAATACACGGCAAATTATAATTAGGTGGCAATAGGCACTTTTTTTTCTACCAGTTCAAAAACAACTCAATTACAGTATATATATTTTTTTTCATATATTAGGAAACAAGGTAATACTGCATGGATAAAAGAGAAAAGATAATGAGAACTCAGTCTATTTTGCAGTAGTAAGCAAGAGTATATAATCAAGTTTAAAAATGTTTACAAACGATGATGCATTTAGCTTTGGTATAACACATTTTTTCTTCCAGTACTCTCTGTACATGACATATGTTGTTATGCAACACCCTAAGTTGTATTTAAACAGTTTCGGTAATTCAGTTAGCCTAGCCATTTGTAACAATGACTTGAACATTGATATCTCACAAATCACGAAAACCCTACTGTATCCAGCTACTCTATATGGTAGAGTTGACATAATTCTACCAAATACTGCTTTCATTTCACGAGAGTGATTTAAGATTCAGGAGAAATCGACATTTAAAGTCATTGTTTACAAATGGCGTTTAGGCCCTTAACATGAATTACTCGAGAGTTGTCCATATTGTGCAGATAGTTTCGTAGTTCCAAACTTTATCGCTAGGGCCGGACTGTTGGTCACTTTTGAACAAAGCACAATAGAAGGGTGATGTTCAAGGCAAGTTTGCCGAAGACACTATTTTTCTAGCGCTTCATTTGGGAATTATAGAGCTATTTTCCTGCAATAAATTAGGGTGTCTCTTAAAAATGATGTTTTTTATTCTATTTTAGATATAGGATCCGTTAAAGCGCAAGTTTTTGCTAAAAAAAAGTTGTTTTTATACAACTTATAATTCAAAAGTAGGATCAGGTTTCCTGGCCAATAATTGCCTAAACGACCAAAAAAAGAAAAAAACACATTCAATACCCCTTTCTTTTAAAATGATAATTTGTACTAGGTGGGATTAAAAGTAACCTCCTTGGGAATGAAAATAAAAGTTTTTTTGAATGTCTCTTTAGTTTATTCAATGTAGTCTTCTTTTAGCTCGATACACTTATTACAGCGGTTTTCCAACTTCTTCATCCCGTCCGAAAAGTAATTGTTCGGAAGGTCTGCAGAATATTCCTCCGCGGCGTCGATGATTTCCTCGCGAGATCTGAATTTTTTTATCATTGAGCCACCTCTTGAGGTTTAGGAACAGATTATAGTCCGAGAGAGTAAAGTCTGGTGAATACAGTGCATGCGAAAGCGATTGGAGCCGTGAGTCCTTGATTTTAAGTACTCATGTGCGCCGGCTTATTGTCTTGCAAAAACAAAACTGCTTTCTCTTCATGTGGGACCGTTTGGCAACGATTTCGGCCTTCAATTGCTCCAATAATGCACAGTAGTAGTCACTATTGATGGTTTTATTCTTTTCGAGTTAGTCCACGAAAAGTATGCCATGACAATCCCAAGAAACCAACGCCAATTTTTTTCCACCCCATTGAAACTCCATAGGCCGCTTCGGAGCCCTCTTGCCGGCTTCAGTTTATTGCAGGGCACTGATTCTGTTCGCTGGTGTGTAATAGTGGATCCTGGTTTCATCAACAGTTACCCATCGATGACAAAAGTCCTTCCGATTCCACATCAGCCATGTCTAAACACTGCACAGTGGAAAAAAATGAACCCAAATTCCCAAGTAAGAGATGCCACTGGTTTTTGAACCAAACCAAATGCATTCCTGGAGGAAAATGGGCTGATAAATCGATTGGTGCAGGTTTCGTGTTGTGTAGAGCACGGGAAGTGGCTCGTTTTGCCTCAATTCACCCTAAATTGATGGTTTTTCTCCATTCTGCTTATATAGTTGCAATCTCCGCAATTTATTTTGAGTGAAAATGCATACGGTTTACGCATATCATATTAAGAAACTTTACAGAGATAATTTCATGTTTACCCAAATTCTTTCCTTTTATTTGATTTTTCTTGTTACTTTCCAAACAGCAGCAATCGTCACAAATTATTTTCGCTGGAAAAGTACAAACCCCACAGGATATCTGCGTAGATGTTATTTGGAGCGATTCTGCGTGTTTTTTGATCTTGCAGATAGCCTATTTTACCCCAATATCCCTTCAGTTGATGGTTTTTATTCATTCTGCTCATATCGTTGCAATCTTCGCAATATATTTTACATACATTTTACACGGGAAAAAATCCGGTGCTCGAAACTAGCAAAATGGTTCATGATATCATGAAAAACGTCTTTTTTCATGTTATGGATATACACCATGAATAAAAGTCATGAAATCATGAATCAGCTTACTATGATCCAACGTAACGCCACTATGGCGTTATGTTTTTAATTTTTGATGATGAAAGTGGCCACTTGATTCATGAAATCATGAAGCATCTCATTAGTAACCATAAATTAAATTCATGAAAACATGCACTACTATTCATGATTATTGGCACCTGTCATTTATGATTCCAATTTTAGTGACGAAAACGGACAGTTTGGTTCATGATATCATGAAGCATTTCGTTTGGAACTACGAAAAAAAACATGAAAACATGAACATTATTCATGATTTCATATAGGTACAATGAAGCGAGTTCATGGTAACATGAAACATACTTATGAATATGAGAAAAAACGGATTCTTTCAGGAGTTTGATCAGTAAACTCATTTTTTGATTTCAGTTTTTGATTTCGTTTCAATTTAAGTATATTACGGAAATGGCATGAATACAAAGGAAATGAGGATTAACAATCGATAGCCTTCAGCAAATCACGTTTGCTCTTCGGCAGCTCCACGATCGACGCTGGTATTTTAAACAAATAGGTTTGTAGAAACAGCCACAGTGGCCTACAATCCGGCGTGTACTGCAGGTTCAACACGTACGTTACTTGCATGCACATACATATGGATTGCAGTATGTTTTCTGCTTTGTACTCGGAGCCGCCGAAAACCACGAAAATGGATTTATCGGGTCGCGATGCTCCTACCGTGATTATTTGCGGCTGCATTTGGACATTTTCAAATTTTGTCCGAAGAAACTCCAATCACTGGTTGATCTTGACTTCGACGTCACCCGCAGTCTACATGAAAAAAAAAGAAAGTAACCATACAAATATGAACTCAACAACAAAATAGCACCAGATTGTTGAATTTAAAAACATTTTTTTGTGACAATCCTAATCATGGATGATTTGCAACAAATGATCTACTGTAGTCCAAAATACTGTTTAGGCTCAAATTGTTTCCACGCAAACCTCCAAATAAAAACAATGTATTCCTTGCTTCTCCTTTTACACGAGTTCGTACAGGTGTTTCTTCTAGATGAATGTTCTTGATGACGATAGTTCTTGAACTATGATTCAAGATTTCTTCGTTGCTGAACGATTTCTCGACAGCGGAATATACGAACTGGATCAGGAACATGTTATCAATTTTGCCGTGAATATGTCTTGGTAAACTCGGGAAATTTAAGTAAAATCCTGTCAGAGCTTGCTTTCCAGCTTTCGAACCCAATGGATTGTTGATTTCAAACGAATCAGCAAAAATAAAGTAGGGAATGCAATGCTCCGACATAAACAGAAAAAATGTGATAAACACGTTTACGTCAAATCGTTTCCTGCCTTCACTGAACGTATACCTTTCAGCATTCCAAACATTCTAAACTTTGTTTGCAGAATACTGCAGAATATCTCTATAGAGATTGATCGAGGAGGTTCTGATTCTATCGTGTACATTGGCAAATACAGCTTCTAGGCCCCACTATTGTAAGGCCACACACGCTCCGAATGTTGTACAACATTGACTCCGCCCCCTGGAAATTTGGTCGAGTTGGAGTGTCTGTGTCTTACGACAGATTTGGCAACCCGTCTGACAAACCTGTCATACAACTTCACCACAGATTCTCCGACTTTACACCAACTCGACCAAAGAGGGTAGAGAACGGATCATTCACCCCACGACCCTATTCCAATCATGGGGTTAACAAGGCTTACTTACGGCAATCATTTTGTGTAGTATGATACTATACATAACATTGCTTTACATTTACATGTGTTAATTGCTGCTGTCTTGACATGACCGCGAATTGACAGTGACAGTGATTGACGTATAGGTCGGAAGTAAGTTTGGAATTCGAAAGTCAGACTTCCGAACTTTAATTTAGGGAATAGTCTTCAAAGCTGTCTATTTACAAAGATTTTCTAACTTACCTCCACTTCCAGTATGAAGCTGTCTTGAGTCTCTTTAACAGAGGGGTTCTAAACTATTTCCAAACTATTTAAAAACAAATACAAATAGCTTATAGTTTGATGTGATTTTTGAATAAAAACGTTTTAATTTCGCCCTAATCGAATAAAAATCAAGATGAAAAAAAAACTTACCGCTAGGTTTTGTTGCTGCTTCTTTTACTGCTGCTGTGTACCGTTGCTGCTGCGACTACGCGGTAAGCTTTGCTCTTGATGTTTTCACACTATAATTAAGCACAAGTTAGTTTTTTTTGAGCATTTGTTAGGATTTTAAAACCTTACCTGAAAATAACCACCGACCGGTAGGCACGCTTCGATTGAATTGATGAAAATTTTTGACAGGTTGACAGCTTTGCGTTACGCTTATAGAGCGACCATGAATCAAATTCATGGATACGTTTGCTTTGGTTCATGATTTTTGGAATTTCATGCGGGTCATGATTCCATGACTCAGCGGTATGATATTTTATTCCGAGTTGGATTCATCAAAACGGGAATTGATTTATAATAACGCTTTTTGGCGATCATGACTCATTTTCAACCGAGCAGTTGTTATTATTCATGATAACTGTGGTTTTCGTCATGATATCATGAACCATAGTCATAATATCATAAAGTGACACATCTTATGATATCATGAATTTTTATTCATGAATCCGGCAACGGATTTTTTTCCATGTACGCATATCACATTTAGAAACGTAACAGGGATAATTTCATGTTGTGTATGACCCGCTTTACCCCAATTCAATTTTTATAATCGATCACGGCACTATAGTCCGAATGGATAAATTTCACGACAAAAATCGATAACTTGAAAACCATTAACTTTAGACAGATGGTGTCTTCAAGCGATTTAATTTTTAAAATAAAATTTATCTTTTGGTTTGGGTTGTGACTAAGATGGTCCTTCTATGTTCATAATAAAAATTTCAACTTTTTATTCTTATGGTTTAGAGGATTTTTTGCTGCAACAGAATTGTAAATATTTTAATTTAATGAAACTTTGGTGAAGAAATTTTAATTCTATCTCATCTACGTATAGTTTTATAACAGTTTTTCTAACTTTCCTTAGGGTGGGACTTGAAAAAACAGTTTTTTGCTGTAACTTTTTTATTTCAATTTGAACTTGAAAACTCTGCATAGATGACTTTAAGGGTATAAAATGACGCACATTTTGAAGATACAAGATAGTTGCTAGTCATTGTATTAAAAAAGTTGTAGGGGTTGAAGATTAAAATATGTATATAACACAGACAAACATACATAACACTTGCAGTTTCTTCATCGATTACCAATTCAAAAACCAGCGGCATCTCTTACTTGGGAATTTGGGTTCATTTTTTCCCACTGTGCACTGTTTCGAAGTGCTCTCGGGTTCGTGTTTTTGGTCAAGAGTGGGCATGTGTGATACCCAGCGGTAGGATAATTTTTCAATATGCAGAATCTTGCCCAAAATATGGTGGGTGCGCTTAGTCCTAATCTTTGTGGCATCTCACCTTCACTTTCCGGTCAGCCAACATCCAATTTCATGAACTTTTTTAACATTGTCGGAGGGCCTGCCGCTGCGGATTTGATCGTTGGTGAAGTTGCGGCCACCACATAACTTGCCTGTTGCCCTATTGCCCCTCAAAACATAATATTTTATGAGAGAACGAAAATCTTATTCATATTCAACATGATGCCAAACATGACAACAACAATCAGCTGTCAAATTAAAACTAAGAGCAGTATCGCACTGAAATTTGACGTGTATGCCTAAATATGAACGGGCTACAAGGCATAATAACCACATTTGCAGTACCATCGCATTTGGGCGGTCAAAGAGGTCACTTTTCACCCCACCTAGAACCTACATTTGAAAAGCGATCATTTCGATACCCA
>JASCZW010011104.1:0-33383 GCA_034211315.2 Aedes japonicus | reverse complement strand
GAAATCCGCGTATACACGTATGTTCATACATGTAGTACTAAACATACTTTATATTTCATAATGCCGGAAAAACACATTTTGCGACATTCTCCGGTCGCAGTTTCATCTAAGCACCCAAAATTACATTAATTACATTTACAGTTAGTAAATAAAATTAAAATAAAGTAAAAATTCATTTCTATGCAGGGCTTTGAAAATAACTATTTTTTGCCATTTAACAGCATTTTTCCATATTTAATAATAAATATTACACTCATTTTTTATCTATCTAGAAGGTATTACTAGTAATAAATAAATCTCATAAGATGAAATCTCAATGAATAATAGTTTTGAGTACAATGGCATAAATCCTGAAAATGTTGCCTTGAAGGAAAACGCGTTTAAAGTTTCACTATCAGTTAAGATAGCGAAGAAGGCAGATGAAATGAAATATCTGGTTTCCGAATTGAAAAGGGTACTAGAGCGCCTTCGAAATTTACACTTTATGCAATAAAAATTCGATTTTCCCGCATTCTTAACTGCAAATTTCTGTCATTAATTGATGGATGATAGTGCCTGATTTGTCATTTTACATGCTGAACGGATTATTAGTTACTTCTATCTGAATGGATCGTATAAGACAGGGAATTGCACCTGCAGTATCATATACGCAGTTTTAATATTTTACAAGATCTGAGTTGGCGTGATGTATTTGGCATTTCTTTCTGACGTACATTTTTCGTACCTTCAATTCTGTAACAATTACTGTCAATTTGTAATAATAACTGATACCAGTTTTAAAACAATTAACGGTTTACATAGATATTAAGTATGCAAACATTTTCGACGCATAAAATACCGAGAAAAATAACATACGCGAAGTTTAACGAAATTTTCTGACCGAAGAAAATGCTGAATTTTGTCAGCCGCATAAAATTCCCAGCGTATCTGAACGTATTAATACGCAAGATATGCTCTATATCCTGCACATTACGATATGTTGCGTGATTAAAGCAGACTATGCGAATTGCCCCAGTAATTAGATCAGCCGTTCCAGGCACACGTGGCTTAACTGCACTTACGTCACTCATTTCCACCAGTCGGCGGCAGCTGAATTTCGATTGATGCCTACATTACACATTACAACAGCACCAACAACGCTCCAAGATACCTCACTTCCTGCGTTACATAGATAAATCGGTTCGATACATTGGATTCCATTCCTAGCGAGAGATTATTTCACGTGTTTCTTCAATTTTCAATCTGCATATCATCTAGAAGTGTTTCACTCATTCCCTGAAACTTCCACACACCAAGGTACTACCCATCTTCATATTAGAGAGTGTATTGTTGATTCATTACGGTTTGTCACATGAAGACCATGGTGCGTACCTGCTTTAGTTATGCGAGCAAATTTGCGTTGGCTGCGATGATAAAATTAAATTGAAGGAGATTGCCAAATTTAATAACGCATATGTTTGGTGAGGTTCTCGTATCCGACATTTGATTATTTTGAATAGCGAGCAGCTGATGACGGTCTGTTGCGGGTTTTTTCTTCAATCTTCGCGATTTCGACTGTATGGTCGGCGACTGTTCAGGATCTTGCGATTTGTTGCCGATCATCGGCGTGGACGGGTTATCTCGTTGATTATGAAGTCGAATGATGTGTTAATTAGTGATGCTGGCTTCTGGTAATAAAATAGTTACGCCACCTCCAGTCGCATCATACAGGAGGATTTGCCGAAAGTCATTTTTGCAATGGTTGTGCACAGCGTGGGTAACATGTCATTATGAAGATTTCATGATTACGATCGAAATATCGTGCTCGTACTTCTTCATCTCGCTTGATCATTTCGACGGACAAATGAAGGGATAAATTTGCATGTTTATAAACGAGTCAAGAACGTGTTTGTGACTTTGTCTTAGTTTTCACTTTAGTTCTAGCAACTTAAAAGCATCGACTCACCTGAAAATTGAAGTCTGGAGAAACGACAGCTCGCTACGATTGCGTGGATGCTAAAAATGCTTCAATTTATTTATTATCTTCATTTTACTGATTTCTAACTGTTCTCTCGCCTTTAAATGTTGTTGATACAACTATTTTCACAACAGATTGATATAGGTATTGATATCCTGTTCGGAATTCAAGATCTGATGTGCCTATGTCCTTACCGGGTCAATCATGGATTGATCTGCACATGGTGACTTTACAGAAAATAGAAGCTTCACTTCAAAAGAAATCGAAAATTAACATTCAACTAATTGTGCATACAAGGTAGCTCAATGGATGAGAAAGTGAAAATCAATAATAATGCATTAGTAATCATGTACCTATGATATAATTCCCGCAATAAAGAATGGAAAATATCTTAATATATAGCAGCTACGAAAATTCCCTTTAAATAATTGATATCATAACCTGAGTACGATAATTGTTCGTTCAAATTGAAGTAACAGTCAGTTATTCCAGTATGATTTTCGAGATTGAACAAATGAAAATCCGGTACTTCATGCATGTGAAATGACTGACAACCATGTAAATAGCAGTTGCTTCGTCAGAAAGATACAGTAATTACGCTTGTTCATCGTTTACTATCTATAACTATGATAAATCTCCATTAATAATGCTGTCTAACGTTTGCTAGCCTGATAATTGGTGTTACATGTTCGATGTACCGCCAGCACTTTCAAACAAACTTTCCACTACTTACATCCTAAATAGGGACTCCGGAAGATTTTGTACCTTCTTTCTGACCTTAATAAATTACATGCATCCGACGACGAAAACTCAGTCATGATTTCAAGCTCTGTTACTTTGTTCTTACACTTTGTTTCGCCTTTGTCTTCATACGTCTTCGTTTCAGTACGTTGAAGGACTGTTCACTTATTGATCAAATGATGAATGACATTTGTTCAATTTGCTGTATTTAGGCCCGAACATTTGTGTGATGGGGATCACGCCATAATGTTCAAAATGCGGCCAAATTAACAGCGCGATCTAGCGACAGTCACTTTAACATATTGAGGGTTTCGGTTCGAATTTTCTGGAGGTAAAGATATAAAATGTCTGGAAAATACTGTACACATTACCAATGCTGCTATATAGTCCCAAACTGCTCTGGTCTCCTTCTGATCGCGGTCTGGATTACGATATTCCATGATCTCCCTTACATGAGCCATTGATGCCAATGCAGTGACCGTTTTCATAATCATACTTCCAGCTCTGAATAGTTCTGAACTTCAATTTGTTGTCTGTCTCCAGCTACAGTGTCTGGATTACGATAGTGTAACATTTTGTTGATGCATTCACAAGCTCGTAATGAAAAGGTCTTAGCCTTCTGACACTGCTGAGTTCGAACTTCTGCTGGACCGGGATTACATAAACTGCTCAAATGCTATCTAGCGCTGTTTAGTGGCTGAATCTCCGAAATCATCTTTGAGCTTCCTGAGCTTCTTAATAGTGCCTTCTCGTAACAAATTTTCAGCAGGTAATCTAGGCTCAAGAGGGATATATAATAAATTCTCACGTTCTAAAATCCATGTCCATTTAACTGAATAATAAAATAATCTGTAGCTCCGAGACGGATTGACGTGTCAAGCCATCATCGTCGTGTGTCATATACAAACACTATTTTCTGTTTGTTTGCATGAAAAAGTCTTCATCAAACGCTGCACACTCTGAAGTCAATTTCTTACACATTTGTTCCATTATTTTGTCATTCAAATGAAACCCGATGTCAGCTTCCACTTTTTCTTAAAGCCCGCTTCATTATTGCCCATCGAGAGAGCTTAAGTAATAATGAAGCGGAAGCTTAAGAAAAGTGGAAAAACGGCTCGGGACGCGATTGATGACCAAAAATGTGGAACAAATGTGCCGAGCTGAAACTGACTTCGGAGCGTGCAGCGTTTGATGAAAGCGAATAAAGCAAAAGTGCAAATTTTCATTACAAAAACGAAGAGAAATGAACTGTTTTGATATGTCATGCAGCAAATCACCTTTGTATGGATGTATTAAACTCTATTTTTACGCTCAACTAGTCACCGAGGATACAGACTATTTTACGATTCCGGATTCTAAATGGACATAGTTTTAGGAACAGTAGAATTTAATATACTAAACATATCTTGAAACCTAGATTACCTGCCGAAATTTATAATACAAGAAAACGATTAAGAAGCTCAAGAGCCTCCAAAGGTGAAGCAGTGGCCTGCAATCCAGCCACTAAGTAGCGCCAGTGCATAGCGTGGTAGAGCACATTTTGAGCGAGTTTATAGAAGGCGTGATCCCGGTCAACCAGAAAGTTCGAACCTACAGCAAAGTTATTCAGAAGGCTAAGACCTTTCGGAAATTAAAGAAAATGGTTCGTAATTTGGTCAGCCACGAGCCAGTAGTGTGCATGTAAAAAACGTATTTTTTAACAAGTTACTATCGTAATCCCGGAACACCTTGAAGCTGGAAACGGACAGCAAAATTGTTCAGAAGTTCAAGAACATTCAGAAATCCGGAAAGTATGATTATGAAAACGGAACTACTGCGTGGCGCTAATGGCCATGTAAAGGAGAGACTGGCAAAGAAATTATATCGTAATCCAGACCATCCTTGTCCAGAAGGACTTTCAAACAGTTTGGAGTTCTCTTTTAACGTGGCGCTGGCATGCAACATCAGAGTATTTTCAAACATTTTTATATCTTTACCTCCAAGAAAATTCGAACCAGCCGCAAGGTTGTTCAAACATTTAAGGGCTCCCGGGAAAGTAGAGAGTATGGTTCGGCTTTGACCGTCACTAGATCACGCTATTGCACGATGCACACATTTTTTGAACATTATGGATCGTGATCCCCATCACCTAGAAAGTTCGAACCTCCAGCAATACAACAAGAACAAATAAATGTCGATTCGTGATTTGGTCAATAAAGCGAGAAACCAGCGTCGGAATGATTCAACGCATCGAAGAAACGGAACAGCATGAAGACCTAAAAGAGCAGGTGAAAAATCGCCAAACAAAAGCGTGCAGAAACAAAAAGCAAACAAGAGCTTTGGAAATCGTATTTGCGAGTTTTGTCATCGATCGGATGCATGTATTTTGCATGCGTCGTAAAGAAGACGCAAAAACTCTTCCAGGTCCACAATATCGGCAATGCAAGGCTTAATACAGGTCGATTCAAGTGGAAAGCTTGCCAGCAAAGTGCTGGCAGTCTCGTAGCTTCGGCCCATCGAACGCTAAGTTACCAATTATCAGGCATTTAGCAAAACGCTGGGCGCATTTGTAGATGATGTCAGCATTATTAATGCAGATTTCTGGTCACGGATTATAGATAGTAAAACAGGAAAATGGTTTCTTTTAGCGTATTACTTCTGTATCTTGATTAACTGGACCAACTTAACTGCTATTTGCATGGTTTCGATGGTCATTTCACATACATGAAGTACCGGTTTTCATTTGTTCAATCTCGAGAAGCATCATACACACCGAATTAACTGCTTGTTGCTTCAGAAATTTGAGCCTGGAACAATTGGCATCGTCCACAACTCGGGTTTATGATATCAATTATTTAAAGGAGAATTTTCGCTTAGTACTTGCTATATATTAAAAAAAAAATATTTTCCATTCTTTTATTGCAGGAGTGCAGACTATCGCCAAAATTTTTATGATTACCATATTACTATCATTATTGATGATTTTCACTGCAATCCATTGAACACCTTGTATGCTGAATTAGTTGAATGTTAATTTTCGATTTCTACTCTTTTGGGAAGTGCAACTCTGATTTTCTGTAAAGTCACCATATTGCAGAATCAATCCATGATTGACCCATTGTTAAGGACACAAACACATCAAAGATCTTAGAATTCCGGTTTTAGGAGATGAATCCCAAAACCTGCCAATCAGTCTGTTTGTGCATGAAAATGGTTGGCGCGACAACATTTCTTCTCAGCGATTTAAAAGGCAAGAGAATGCCGTTTAGAAGCAGTAAAATGAAGATAATAAATAGAATGAGAAGCAATTTTTCCAAAACATCAACTTTTGCAATCGTTGCAGGCTGATCGTTTCTCAGAATTTTCAATTTTCAGGTGAGTCGATGCTAAGTAGTGCTACAGCATACATAAATAAGGCGATGAGATGGTAGAACGTAAGATGTTAAAATCTTAAGCTCTACGATTCTTGATAAGATCGTTCAGCATGCAAGAACCCCGTCCCTTCACAAAGTTTGCCTGTCCGTCAGAAATGATCATCAAGCGAGATGAAAAAAGAAATACGAACACGATAAACCGATCAGCATCCTTGAAATCTTCATAATGACCGTCCCATATTCCACCCACCATACTTAACCGTGCAAAAATGACTTTCAACCATCCTCCGCCGGATCTACGCGAACAGGTGAACGAGACGAGTTATCAATAACTAATTTTATTACCAAAGCCAGCGGCATCACACTAATTAACCCCATCATTCGACTTCGCAATCCAGCGGAATAACTTAGAATCCGTTTTGCCGATGATCTCGGCAGTAAATCCTTCAAGCAGTTTGCAAGATCTGAACAGTCACCGCCACCGACCGACCGGTCGAAGTCACTTGAGAGAGATTGAAGAAAAAAAACCCACAACGAACCGTCATCAGCTGCTCGCTGTCGGTGCGTTCAAATGTCAAATGTCGGATCGCTACGAGAGACCTCCTCCTATGCGTGTGGAAATTTATTGCAACGAGTACTGTATTCCTTTCCAATTTAATTTTATCATCGCAGCCAGCACAAATTGTTTGCTCTTGCCCCGCGGGCAACTAAAGCGAATTCGATTATTTCCATTCACACACACACACTCACATAGTCTTCATGTGACAAACAGCAGATTCGTAATGAATCAACAATACGCTCGCTGGCTGAAGATGGATGAACCCTTGCAAGCAGTTGTGGAGGTTTCAAGTGAGTGTACTACTACCCTAGATGATATGCAGATTGAAATTGAAAAGGAAAAGCACGTGGGAGTAGTTTGGCGTTTGAATAATCTCTCATAGGAATGGGTGTCAAATGTATCGAACCGGTTTGTCTGCTCTTGGCATCCGCTAGAGGGAAAAGGGTGCTGGGTGAGAAACGACGTTGTTGGTATGACGTAATGATAACAATGTAGGCATGTCAGAAAGTATGCCACCGACTGGTGGGAAGGTAAGTGGGTGACATTAAGGAATTACCAGGTCTACAGCCTACTGGCCGGTTGACCGCGGTTTCTGAGAACAGTTGCGGCTGCCTGTTGATCCTGAATGCCTGGAACTGATTCACGCAGATCTGCTTTAATCACGCAACATATCATGTGGAAGTATAGTGCAGGATGTGCCAAACATATCTTGCGTATTGGTACGTTCAGATACACTGGGAAATTTTATGCGGCTGTTAAAATTCAACATTTTTCTTCGGTCAGAAATTTCGATTAAAACTCGCGTATGTTAATTTTTCTCAGTGTACAGTATGCGTCAGAAAATGTTTACACTCTCACTAATACTATCTAACCACATAAGCCGTTGAACCTTGTTTTACAAAAACGTGCTCCAGGTGTCAGTTATTATTTACAAATTGATTGGTGAATTTGATTTTTTTAGGATTGAGGAAGATTTTATGAAAAATGTACGTCAAGAAAGAAATCCTTAAATACCATCACGCCCAGCAGTTCGATATCATGGATCTTGTAAAATGTTCAAGAGCATCTGCGTATGATACTGCGAGTTAAGGCGGCCGGACGCGATCTGTGAGAACACCAATGTTGCTACAGTCCATTCAGATAGAAGTAACTAGTAATCCCGTTCGGAGCATGAGACAAATGACAAATCAGGCTAATGTATCAGAAGCAACGGTAAGAAGAGTGGTGACTTAAGGGGGATTTACAGTTAGAATGCGGAAAAAATCAATTTGTTTATTGCATAAAAAGTTAGTAAATTTCCCGAAGAATACGCTCCTGAAACCCTTTTTTTCGAAATTCGAACTCCAAGTGTTTCGTTTCATCGTTTTCCGAAGACGCCTTCTTCGCGCGCAGACCGATAATTAAAACTTTAAACGCGTTTTTCTCAAAACAGCATTTTCGGAGTTTATGCCGGTGATAACTCCAAAACTAATTATTCGATTAAGTTTCATCTTAATCTTATAGGATTTGTTTATTATAGTAATACCTTCTAGATGAATAAAAAATAATTGTAATATTTTATTATTAAATATGGAAAAATGTGACAAAATGGCGGAAAAAATGTGGATGTTTTCAAAAAGTTACGCCAAAAGTGAATTTTTTTTTTACTTTATTTTTCAATTTATTTACTAACTGTAAATGTAATTAATGTAATTTTTTTGGGTTAGCAGGTTAAAGATCGAAACTGCGACCAGGAGAGCCGGCACAAGCAAAATGCAATGACTTTTTCCAACGTACTCTAACGGCCGCCATTTTGTTGAAAAAATATTTTTGAATACTACATGTATAGTATATATTGTATACACTTATAATTATAAAACAGTTTCGATTGATTTGAGTTAAAACTTCCCCTTGAATTTTTTTTTCAAAAATGAGTTTATTTTTGTCTCGATTTAACTGTATTTCCCCCCTTAATCCTCTGTATTTCGGTGTATGGGCAAACATTAAAGCTCGTGTATGTGAACATCCTCACTCAAACTTGAACTCTCTGTGGACCTCCAAAAAAGCATTCGAGAGAAATGTCATCTTACTATATTGTAGAGGTTACCAAGAGCTTCAGGCGTCGTCTGGAAGCGGTAATAAATGCAAATGACAGACATATTTAGTGAAAATGAAGCGTATTCTTCAACGATCATTTTATGTTAATAATGGTTATGTTTAAAGATGTTTGAATCTCATTATTTTAAAACACTCAGTAGCAAAAAAAAGCTAAGCAACACCAAGAAGTGTTGGAGGTGGCTGGGTTCGATTGCCGGTCTAGGTTGGTCTAGGAATTGTACGTTAAGGAAAATTTGTCGACTTTCTGGGCAATCAATGTGCAACTAGCGATTTGAAATTGATTCACTGTTGAAGAACCCTAGTTCCGAAGTATACCTTACAGTCTGCATCTTTCTATACACTCTTGTGCTTTTCAGTACCTTTCGGTACTGATGTCTTTGGCTTTGTTTTGATTCTCTTTGTAATTTGGACAGAATTTTTGAACGTGTATTGGTGTGAGTTACGTTATTAGGGGCGAATCAATAAGCTAGGGACCGAGCATGAGACCGGTGTGCTAGTACTTCCTGAACCAAAAAAATATATTCATAGTCTTCCAGCCGCTGGTACAATTGCACTTGCCACACAATCATACTAAAGCACAAATAGTACCTGGCATCGAAAGTTTTGAATTAATAACTAATGAAGTGCATTTAGAACACTAAGTTGAGAACAAGCAATAAGTTTAAAACGCTAAGAAAGAAGAAGAAAAATGCACATATTCTCCTAATATAGATCAAATAGTATTGAGCATAGAAATTTATGACACTGCAGCTCGCAACCGTTTCATTTTATTCAGTAATGACAGTTGACGTTTTGTTTGAAGTAATATGGTCGAAGAAGTGCCGGTTGCAGCTTAACAGCCGACCCAATGGTTGTAGTAACAGGACCCATTCATATTGTGGTTATTATGTGGTTATTAGGTTATTATGGTCGAAAAAAAAGAATTTTAAAACCATTTTGCCTCCAGTAAATTCACGAAAGGACAAATTGGTTTTATAGTAGTCATTGTGAAGATAAATTGGCTTTTTTGCAAAACTGAGTTTTTTTTCAATCGCCATATTGAAATAATAGAAATGTGGAAAAATAGATGCACCAAATTTTAAATGTTATTGCAAATAAACTCTAGAAATGAAATCAATTTTGGCATTCTTTTAGATAACCTTGTTGAATTACATCAATTTCCAGAAAATTCATGTTAAATGTACCGAATATATTTGTTTTAATTTTGTTTTTATTTTTGAAGTAAATTCCCATAAATTTCAAGGCGCATTAACTTTTGGCACTTAACGTGGCAAAATTCACCATAAAATTGAATGCACATATGATTTGAAGCATGATACGCTGTGAAAAACTCAATTTGTTTCGGTTCTTTTTGTATCAAACAAAATTTCTCGCAACACTTGAACTATTTTCTTTTATATAAAGGCTTGTCCACGTTAAATTTCGGACACTTTTCTTTCAGTGTAGCTATTTCACGGATCACTGAAACGTTTCACCAACATGACAGCTGGAACTCTCCATTATTTCGTGGTAAAACATGTTTACATTCTTGTAACATTTAGTAAAATGGCGTCAAATCAAGTGGAAGTGCGCAAACGCATTTTGCACGAGCGGCAGCAAAATCTGAATTTTTCGGTCCGTGATCTTGCCAAGAAACTGCAACTATCAAAAAGCACTGTATTTTGTGCTTGAAAATCAATTGACCAGCGCTTGACTGTGGATCGGAAGGTTGGAAGTGGAACAAATAGAAAAGTATGCTCTCGACAAATGGACAAGAAGGTGGTAGCCATTATTGAGAAAAATTCCAATCTTCCTGTGCGAAATGTGGATCGCAAAGTTTGGAGGTCGAAATCATACTTACACGAAGTGAAGCAAAGGCAAGGACTCAACACGAAAACAAATCTGCACATAATTAATGGTGAAAATCCACAAGTAATTCTAATAGATATGATTTGCCACACATAAACATAATCCCCTTAGAAGGGCACATGTAGATTATGCGTCAAATGAATAATAAGTGCGGCCACATATGGATTTAAGATGGAGCCAAAAAACTATGTGTCCTGCTCATAGATTTCATTGTACAAAGCAGATTGCAAAAATCAACAATGAATCTATGAACACATAGAATCTATCAGTAAAATTTTCTGAGTGAAGGCATGCAAGGTGAAAAACGATGCTCAACCGCGATGACAAGCAAAATTTTATTGCAAAAAGTCGTGTTTTTACTGCGGTCTTGGTAGACAACACAGTTTTTAATGAAGTTTTTTTCAACAAAGCCTGCTATACGGCTAATGGTCAGGAGTGCTATACGGCTGGAATAAAACTAAAATTGTTACTTGGGTACTCTAATTCGTTGTTTGTGAACAAATGGACTGCGAAGCGATGAGATTGGATGAGACCATTTATCCTACTAACCGCATCACAAATAAGGCCTGTACTCGAAAAAAAATGCACCATTTTTATCCCAGTGTAACTTTTTTGTCTGTGGGTTAAAATTGATGAAAATCTGGGTATAACTAGTTTGGAGTGAATGTGGAGTGAATGTTTACATGTTCTAAATTTCATAACAAATTCTCCAAAAAATACTTGCTCTGGCAGGCCACAACGGGTATCAGCGAAATTTACCGCACCGAGTGCCTGCAGAAGCGTCTGTTGCCCTTCCTGCGGTCCCATAGAGGCGAGACATTATTTTGTCCGGACCTGGCATCATGCCATTACGCGCGATCGACGTTGGATTGGTACAGAGACAATAACGTTGATTTTGGGCCATAATGAAGGCCAAAGTTCGAAAATCGTCAAGGTGTTTAAGAACGAGCTGGAGTAGAAGAAAGAATGGATGGAAGGGACCAAAAAGGTCGGCTCCACCATTGCACAAAATGTAATGAGGGGCATTAAGGAAAAAGTGCGAGCTTTCAGCGATGAAAAGGAAATTGAATAAAGTAATTATGCCGAAACATACTCCATATGTATTAGTTCATATCCTGAAAGTTTCAAGAAAATCCGACATAAAGTAAATTTTTTGGCGAACACTTTTGACTGGTCGTTTTCGAGGTATCAAATTAGTTCGGATTTGAAATATTGTTCGAATTGGATCTAAGAAATACGATGTCTGTATGTAATTTGAGTTTTGTGAATATTTCTTCGAATTGTCTCATTAAAGTTGTGGTCCCTCATGTGACCTGAGAGTCTTTTTTTTTTGAAAAAGCATTTTCTGGCCATACTGCAAAAGAATGGCCAAGTCGCAGATCTTTTTTTTTTTTCAATAATTCCGAATACTGACTATACGTTTAAAGAAAAATATAACTTCCAAGTAATTTTTTAATTCCAAGAATGAATGAATGTTAGTTGAATAAAATGAACCTTTAAAAATAAATCCACTTCTTTGTTATGAGAAGCTTCTGTAAGCAGTCAAAAACAACTTTTTCGTAAATGCTAAAAAAAATCAAATCATTACCCGCAAATAGTCAGTCGTATTCGTCTGTTGTGATAAAAGAGGGTTTGGTGGCCAAGCAGTAACCGAGTGATGAGCAAAAACTTATATACTCACATCCCCTACAACACTAAGTTAACAATGCATAAAATTCTTTGTGAAGTGTTTCAATCATTTATACTATTAGGCAAATTATTAATATTATTGATTTGAAATATATTACAAGGATTAAAATAATATCTACCAAAAAAGCATCTCACTAACCTATAAAAATATTTCTCAAAACAGGAATATGCGACTTAAAAATAATAAAACCATAGTCCAACACATTCTCAATTCAATGAAACGTCTCGCCTTAGTTACAACTTTAAACTTTATTCGGAGTCTAGCCATGAACGACTCAAGAAAATGTTTCAACTAATTGAATAAATCCAATCAGCATTTGGAATAACTACCTATGATGGAGGCGACCCCGGCGTAGTGGTTATACCTCTCACGTCAAAGTCACTAGTTCGAATCTCATCCCCGGACAAGTTACGAAAATACCCAAAAAAGGTATTTGAGTGACTACAACAGGAGATGAAGCAGGCCAGGGCTAAACACCTCGATAAAAAAGAGAAAACTACGTATAATCAAAATATTTTTGTTGTAGGTTACAATTTTCAAGATTGTTCAAAATTGTCTCATTGACTGCCTAATTCCCGGAAGTAGGATAAAAATGACAATTATGAAACCCAGCCTCATACAGGCGCTTTCCATACACGGGAAATAATGTGTTCTTCTTAACTAGGAAAACAGGGCATGATTTCATGAATGTGTTGTGTTTTCGTGTTATGAATATACACCATGAACAATATTCATGATATCATGAACTATTTTCCCGCCGAAATGAAATCATGAATAAATCGGGTCATAACCATGAACTGAATTTCTGATACTGAAAAACTTTGTTCATGAATCTGGCAAATCTACTTTATCGATTCTAAATGTAAACGAAAAAATAAATCCACCGTCAGGATTCGAACCTAGTGGGGATATGGAGAGCTGTAATCGTACCTGGTGGATTTACTTACTACACTATAATTACTCTTGACAAGACACTTGACTGATGAAGCTGATTACGCAACTTGAGATTAGAGGCAAAACAAAACTTTCTGAGTTCAAGACTCGCATCTGTCATTTCATTGATGAAACCATGAATAAAAGTCATGAGTTCATAAAATAAGATGAGCTTTCGTTTCATGATTTTATATTCATGAAAACAGAAACGGATTTGTTTCCGTGTACAAGCAAGCGGACGAAAACATTTCCATATTTTTTTTCTCATTATAAAGTGCAATCAGTGGTTGAGATTATTATAATATATAGTTCATATACTTTTTATTATATTTCAGGATTACCATTTGGATTTGAATTGATTTAAAAAAGTGCTTAGATTGCATTGATTTAAAAGAAATTATAATACCTTGAAAACGGGTTCGAGTAGAGTTTTGATTTGAACGAATAAATCATGATAATAATTCATTCGTCATAATGGTACATCCACAAAAGACATAAAACCAACAGAGATAATACAATTTTTGAAGCCAAACAATGGCGTAAGTTATTTTTGGATTTTTTTCATATCGTCTTCCACTTGTGTATTTTTTTAAAATGAACCTATTAAACAATGTATGGTGAGTAACTACCAGATAAGATCAATTCAGTGGACGCCCCCAACAAAAAAAAATGGTAAGTAACAAAACATAAGATCCCTTAACTCCAGCGAAATTAATGAATGAGCCATTTGTAAAGAATACATTTTTTAAAAAAAAATCTTTTTCTTTGTTATTTATTTACACCCGTTAGTATAAAATAGTTTTGTAACAAAGCGAATATACAATAGCTATAATTGTTGTCAATTTGCAATAATAAATACAATACACGAAAGTAGAAATTATTAAAACAAACGGATTATATACACCACCAAAAATGCAGGAAGTCCATTATTTGAAAAGAAGAAAAAAAAATCAAAAGAACGCAAAACTAAAATTCAAATGCATTGCAAAACATCTTAGAATGCAGATTGATTGATACAGATTTTATTTTGAACAAACAATTGTAGTTGTAACTGTTTTCAACAAATTATCATTACAAATTTAAAACAAAAAAAGTCAGGCCCTGTTCAAAAATTGATCTATACCTAATTTTGGTTTATCTATTGACAGCAATTGCCAAAATCGCGAAAAAAAATTGTGAAATTGCACCAAAGTGGTCAACGGTTTTTAAAATGCCTGATTTCAAATGGCGCAAGTTTGCGCAGGATTTGCCTTCGTAACTTGTTAGTTTACATCAAATTTGGTTCAGAAGGCTGGAATATTTGAAATAAGCGGGAAAAATGCTAACAACAAAGTTAATTTCAATTTTATATCATTTTCATTTTTTAAATTTTATTACTTTTGTTTCCTGAGCGAAAATTTATCGTGTCATTAATATTTTAGAAAAAAGTCAATTATATCGGAAAACAGGTTCAAATTTAATTTGAGATAAAGTGTATTTTTTCAACACCAAGTAAATTTTTCACGATGGTTTCCAACTTCGGCAGCAGATATCTCAGGAATCAAATGACCCAAAGTTTTGAAACCTGGTTTTTTTTAATTGAAATGTTTGCTTTTGAAAAAAAAAAATCAAAAGGTATTGGTGAAGGTCAGTATTCGATTTTTATCCGCCATATATGGTTTAAATTAATGATAAGCTAAATTCCACTCACAAAGGTCTTATCCTAATCTGATTTTATTTTATTTTAAGTAACCTTCATGTGTAACGATTGTCATAAATAAGTAAAAATACTAATAAAGGAATTTTTCGGTAAAGTAATTGCCATAGGTGAATTCAATAAATTTAATTTCCTTTCTTTAAATGAGTACAAGTATTCATTAGATTCACCGTTAAGAATGCTGAAAAATGTATTCCTTTTCAATCAATTGATCACGCTTACAAATGGCAAACATTTACAAATTTCTTACCTCAACAAGATCCTTTAAATTTATCCGGTGGCACTATGTAAACTCTTGTAACTTCTTTTTTTCCTTTTTCTTGTACCTTAGATAATAATCAGTCCATTAGAATTGTTCGCCGAAATCGTTCTTATCGCGCAATGTCACTTCACTTTCACTGGCGAATCACAATTAGACAGTCCATAAAGCTCTTCACGATTTCACTTGTATGACAAATCACAAAATAATCGATCCACTCCGAAGTTTAATCAGTGTGCATCCGCGGCACGTTCGAAGCTACTAACTAGTAAGAAAAAAGTCGAGTGTCCGTGTGACAACTGGAAGGCTTCTACATGCTGACATAACTTAAATACCTTTTTCGCGCGCCATCGGTCGTCGGATAAAACGGTCTTGTGTGCGCGCACCCAAAACACGATCATCATCATCACCAGCAGCAGCCAACAACAACAATCGACATCCCAGGCCCAAAACGACCTCCCCCCTTTTTTCCAATTTAAGCTGTACGGCGATCAACAAACGAGCTTAGGCATCATCTTCTCAACCCTGTCGCTTGTTGCTGCTTTTGTTGCGGTGGGTCCAGCCTGCAAGCTCCAAGCTGCGCTTCGTGTGAGAAAAGACTCTCACTCTCGTTCGAGACCTGCTCCGACCCCTACTCAACCGACCGACCGGCAGGCTGAGGGATGTGTTATCTCATCGCGTCCACTTGGGTTCGATATCGAACTCTCAATCTCGAACCTGAGACCGGCTTTTCGCTTTTTCGCCATCAGAATGCTTACGAGAGATGAGAAGGTTGAGAGCGAAAGTGATTCTCGTTTTGCCCTCTTCTCCACGCGCGGTAACTTTACACCATGCGCGCGAGAGCATTATGCGTGAGAGCACCACGTGCTAAGATAAGCCGCTTTTCAAGACCACTCTCTCAGGGGACTAAAGGGTGATATTCACCTTAAATTAGAACTATAGTTAAATCACATTTAAAATGACCTTTTCTTTTATAATATGGAATTCAGAGCAATAAAACTCAATTTATTAGCAAATAATCACATTTTTTTGTTCATTCTCCTGAAACAAAACGATCGTCAAAAGCAATCACCCGGTAAATTTCCTAACAGCGTTTCTCTCTTTCGCTCTCGCTTGTCCACACTGAGCACAGCACAGTCCGAGAGACACCACAACGTATATTCGATTCAGTTGACTGGAAGCTTAGTTGTTGTTTGATTGTTTTTTTTTTCTTTTTTCATTCATAAAAATTCGCTACCACCCGTCTCAGCTGAAAGGAAAGGGATTTACCTACTTACCTAGCTACCAACCTGTTGAAGAACAACGGGCAGACGAGCGGTTGTGATTTTTCATGTGATTTAATTTAATGACCCATCGCCATCGGATCGAAAGGTAATGCGGGAGTGAGTCAAGCGGGATGAAGCAACGGTTTAGTAATGTATGTATATCGGTGGCAGAAGATAAAAAAAAAGACATGTGTAATTTACCATCGTATCGACGAGAAGCAGCGAATAAGTACTACTGTTCGCGGACAGAGCGAAAGGCCACTGGTTATTAGCGAATTGCGATTATTGAGATATTGTTCACATGGGATGCAATACAATGTTATTTGGGCGTTTTGGGGTCGTAAATATCTGTTCAATGTATTACTGGGCAATTGAGCTGTTGATGGTTTTAACACGTGATAAAGACGGGCACTGCTGATGACAAAAGTCGTCGGATGAACTGTCAATCGAATTAAGTAGTTACGTTCGAACTGCGCTTTTAACTTTAATTTAGGTCAACGAAGAAAATTAAACAAAGCCACGCGCAAGCTGTCGTATATTGAAACCGGAGATACAAAGCACAGAGACAATTGTGAATCATTTTCAAAAATTACAGTTAAATATAAACGAATATGAATATATGACACTAAGAATTTCGCTTGTACAAAATTTGATGGGCGGAGTGAAAAGGTAGGTTCGGGCATTCGGAATGTGAGATTAAAATATATATTTTTTTAAATAACTCATTAGTAGTTTTCCATTCCATGAAAATGTTAAGAAAATCCGAATGCCCGAGGTAAATAAGACTTAGTTGATTTGATTTGAGACCAAACTATCCCCATACATCAGTAATTTCAAAAAAATATATAGACTAACAAGAACCTGCACAAAAAATGTCGGATTTACCAAAATAAGCAATTCCAAGTATTCACCGAAACATTTTTCTGGGACCATTTTTCATTAACCATAGCTTTTGTTTGACTTAACAACTAAACTTCCTCGCTACCAAAGTGTCAATCAAATGTAGTTTTTAAACTAAGCTGTGTAAATCTGGTCACACGTGAAAAAATCCGTGAACTGCAGTCATGAATTCGAAAACTAGCAAAAATACACCGTGAACTGAATCACGTTATCAAAAACTACATAACGTTCAAAGGGAAAAAAATTTATGTGCAGTCCATATTCATTTTTTATATGCTCTTACTGTACAGTCTCGCATAATAATGACCAACAATTTCAGGCTGAAATGGTCCGTAAGAATACGTTTACACAATGTTCAGATACGTTAGGACTTCCCCTAGCAGTACATTTGTTTCAGAACAATTGAAGAATATCCATTGTGCCTCAATTATGACGCTACCAGAATGATACGACATGTTATAATAGATTTGTGTTGCCTGGATTTCTGAAATACTGATTATATTCAATTTATGTTATTAACATTCATTTAAAACATTGACCCCTCTCAGAGATCAAATTTTCCACCTTGTCCACGGTGAGAGGGCTTATCTCATGCTATAAACATGCATGTGAGACCAATAATTTGACCAGTAGTGAAAGTATCACATATTCTAGTCATTTTTTCACTGCCATGTCGTAGAACGTTTATAGAAAGGCACTAACATCAAGTGTGATACTGGCGGGTTATGCCACAATTCACTCTTAGACTTCTTACTTTTCATCTTAGGGAAACGACTAAAAATACACTTTTCATTTTCGTGGCAACTTATGTTGTTGTTTATCCATTTGTTTTATGGATTGAATAACGAAAATACCTAGTTTGCTAATGGTGTAATAAGTCAATGTTATTGCAAAATCTTCAAAAAGGGTGAATGTTTTGATCGGGGTAAAGACTGTATTCGATGAAATTTGGACACACAAAATAGGTCACCAAAAATTTTCCTTGAGTCCGATTCTTTTTAAACTTTTTGAAAATAAAGTACTGAATCCTAGAGGGTTTGAGCTGTTTAGTGGAATACTTGTAACTATAAATTAGAAGAAAAATTAGTAATCTCCATTTAATTCCAACTACCTTTGCTTATCTTCGACAGATACGCATGTTTCGTCTACAATGTGCAGACTTCTTCAGTGTCTCGTACTAATAACTCGAGTTATTAGTACGAGACACTGAAGAAGTCTGCACATTGTAGACGGAATACGCGTATCTGTCGAAGATAAGCAAAGGTAGTTGGAATTAAATGGAGATTACTAATTTTTCTTCTAATTTATAGTTAATAAAGTACTACTAAATGGTTAAGTTTTGACATCATTGGTTTATTGAACCTCTTCTCCCAACCCAAATGCCCGCACCTTTGCCTTGACCCCTTTCATCAAATTTAAGGCAATGATAGGACCGACTTGCTTACTTGCTTTTAACCACACTTTCTTTAGTTCAAGTTCATCAGTTCTATCAGTTTTGGAGTGTTAACGAGCTTTGCTTTCATGATTGCCCAAAATTTTTCAATTGGGCGAAGTTCCGGAGTGTTTGGAGGGTTGACGTCTTTTGGTACAAAAACTACAATATTATCTTCGTACCAGTCTAAGACGGGCCGGGCATAGTGGCAAGATGCCAAATCCGGCCAAAACAGTGTCGGGCCATCGTGAGATCTCAAGAAGGGGAGAAGTCGTTTTTGGAGGCATTCGTCCTTGTAAATTTGTCCGTTGACGGTCCCAGAGGTGATGAAGGGCTGACTCATTTTGCCACATCCGCAGATCACTTACCAGACAAGGAACGGTTTTGTGAGCCACTCCCTGTACAGTTTTCTTGCACGAGTTTTGGCCACCGAGTTCTGTTTATCGCTCCGGTTCGGTGCCTTCTGGACCTTGTACACATGTAATCCAGAACGTTTCATTGTTTTCTGCACGAAACAAACTGAAACCTTTTTTCGCCTTTTTCGCAACATCCCTGATCGAAATGTTGGGATAACGCTCAAATTGGTTCAATACCATCCTGGCCTTCTCCGGAGTTGATGTGCCACGTTTTTTGCCACTACCATTTTTCCGCTTGGTTGTCTTACGGTCCTTGAACGTTTTGATCACATGAGATACGGTTGAATGTGCGATTCCGAGCTGTTTTCCGATCCATCGATGAGAAGCGTTTGGGTTTTCGAAGTGAGTGCCCAAAATTTGTTGGCGCACTATTTCTTCATTCGAAGCCATCACTGAAATCACTTGACCGATTTTCATGAAACTCATAACACAATTGACACAACAAAATGAAATACATTCAGTTAAAATTTCAATAATTTTTACCCACATGCTAAAAAGTTACGAACAATTGCGTGTGTCCAAATTTCATCGAATACAGTCTTTAATTATCGAAGTGAAGCACAGAATCATAGAAAAATGTTACTTCAGACGGACGACAGGCAGGGGTACAGGATAAAGGGTGATACGGTCAAAATTTGGTCAAGGGAAAACGCGTGTAAATCGGTGAAATCGTTTATTTAAAAAATCAAATTAAATTTCTTTTTCAAGTTCAATTAGTATAAAATTCAGGAAAAATATTCAGTTAGGCTTCCGCTTCTCCAAATCCGAATTGCCGGGCCTTACGCTTGACCCCTGCCATCAGATTTTGTACAGCCACCTTGTCCACCTTCTTCGCCGCAGAAAGCCAGTTTGCCTTGAACTGCTGCTCGTCCTTAGCAGTTTTTTTGGTCTTCTTTAGGTTCCGCTTGACAATAGCCCAGTATTTCTCAATTGGGCGGAGCTCTGGCGTGTTGGGAGGGTTCTTGTCCTTGGGAACCACCTGCACGTTGTTGGCGGCGTACCACTCCATGGCCTTTTTACCGTAATGGCAAGATGCCAAATCCGAGCCAAAACAGTACGGAACAACCGTGTTTCTTCAGGAAAGGCAGCAGACGTTTATTCAAACACTCTTTCACGTAAATTTCTTGGTTGACAGTCCCGGAAGCTATGAAAATGCTGCTTTACAAGCCACAGGTACAGATGGCTTGCCAAACCAGATATTTCTTTGCGAACTTTGACAGTTTCGTGTGCTTGAAAATATCTGCTACCTTTCCCCTTCTCGTCTCGGAAGCTGCTTGTTGTCGGCTCTGACGTAGGTTTCGTCGTCCATTACCACGCAGTCAAACTTCGTCAGCATCGTCGTGTATAGCCTCCGGGATCGCGCTTTGGCCGTCGTATTTTGTTTATCATCGCGATTTGGAGTCACTACCTTCTTGTAAGTCGATAGTCCGGCTCGGTTTTTGGCTCGATGCACGGTTGTAGACGATACACCCAGCTTATTTGCGGCATCTCGGAGAGATAGGTTAGGGTTTCGCTTGAAACTACCGGCAACTCTCTTTGTCGTCTCAGCGGCTTCCGGTTTTCGATTTCCCCCCGATCCAGACTTCCTGGCTGTCGACAAACGTTCCCCAAACACTTTAATTACATTTGTAACGGTTGATTTGGCAACTTTTAGCGATTTTGCCAACTTTGCGTGCGAGTAGCTCGGATTTTCGCGATGCGCGAGCAAAATTTTGATACGCTGCTCTTCTTGCTTGGACGGCATTTTGACAACTGAAGAGTGAATTCCAAAATCAAAATAGGAGCAACATTCTACACACACACCTTCAAAATGAGGGGTGTTCAGGTTTTTTAAATGCAAAATTGAAAGAAATACGTCAAGTTGATATTGACCAAATTTTGACCGTATCGCCCTTTACTACTAAGGTAAATTCCATCTACCAATGGCTATAGAATGAACGCAATTAATATGGGGCAACCTGACTGACTGACTGAAAACACTTTAAACTGGAAGCTCATTACATATGTACTAATTCAAACTTTTAGGAGTATTATTAGAAGAAACCGCAGTGCTGTAAGTAGCCCTATACCGACCTTTTGAAAGCATTTGGATGTGATGAAGTGTTGGGTTTGGATGTATAAGGAAACGGCTGTACAGAGAATTTGTTGGCCAATACAGGGCACCACGCTGACATCTGGTTATTGAAATAGACATTTAAATAATAAGATAGGTTCATGTAATGTAACTTATAATTCAAATCTATTAGGTAAAATATAGACATTGGTCCCACTCTCAAAAGTTAGAAATATTTTCAAGAGGTCGGAATAAAATCCTCATTATAATTGCACTCAAAATACCAATGACTACTGATTAGTTGTTTCCACACAGGTTTCCTTTTAACATTTCAAGCATTAGTACTTTATTCAGGCATAAAAAAACAAATTAAAGCACCAGAAACTAGACGGACACTGTTGCCTACCCAGTGGAATACGATACGACCATCCATGTGAGTCTAGAGTATCGCACGAGCTGTCGAGTGCAACGGAAAGGACTAAATCTTACGCAATCTTAGCAGGAAAGCACGGACTATACACTGAACAATTACAATTACAATTACAATTAACATTCATTCAAAACACTGACTTGTCCAAAATATCTAAGTATTAGTTAGTCTTTTGGGAAGCACACCAAAAGATAGCAATGAAACTTTGAAAAACAAGATCAAATATTAACACTTAAATGTTACATCAAAGTAGATCCTATGGCAGTGGATCAATCACAGTATAATCCATTTGATTTAGAAAAAAAAATATAAATATTTAAAAACATATTTTTTGAAAAATAAACATCAAAAGCTATAAAAAAAACGACAAACAACATCAAAAAGTTTCCATTTGAAAAAAACACTTTGACGAACGTAATAGTAGAATGATTGTTATTGGAAAACCAGGCAAATTTAAAATAACACTTCACTTGATCACTTGAAAAAAAATAACATGGTACAGCCTCATTGGGTTGTTCGAAATAGTGACGTAGGACTAAATGTAAGCCATTTAGATTGTACAATGTAATATTCTTTGAATTAACCTTTTCAAACCTAATTTATGCAAGCAGTTTGGGGCATTCTAGTTAATTTGGTGCTAAATAACATAGAAATTATTGAGATTTGTTAGGTCGTCCGGAGTTCAGAACTTAAGATCTGCATTTGTAGCAGTAGTTTTTTCCGCTATACAATGTTATGATATGTATTCAAACATATTCAATGAATGCCCTGGAAGACCAACAGACATTACCAGAGAAACTTGGGATATTCTAGACCATTAAGCTCCTGTTAAAATTGTAGACCTTGAATTTTAAGGACAGTTTAAGGGGGCACCTCATTTAGAATTTTCCAAAATTCGTTTTTTTTTAGTTTTGCTGTAACTGGTAGATATAGGGTAAGGGGATGTAATGTTAGCCAAGCTCCTTGATTCGGCCTATGTACTAAATGTGTCATTAATTTAGCGATAATCAACAAAATCATGTTTCTTGAACTTTTGGGGCATCATGATTTCACTCGTTATACTGAACAGATGATCTACACGATTTCAAGTGATCTAAATTTGGCTTAATTGAATCGATAAAGCAAGTAATGCAGATGGATGGGCAGAAAATAGTTACACGTTACAAACTAACTGTTCACAAAGCTAAAATAACAATGATTTTACAAGAAAATCGTAGACCCAATGTTGGGTACATATTTTTTTGTATGTTCCCAACTATGGCCTGTTGTATCAATAACGTAGTAAAAAGGTTGTTATTGGTAAAATTTCAAGTGGAAATGCATGAATTTGCGGTTGTTTATATTCAAGTGGCTAAACACAAATCGAAGAGACAAAATCATTGTATAGTGAACTATAATGTTTTCATTACTGAATGGCTGATAAATCATATATGAACTTCATGTAAGTGTTTCAAGGCAGTTTTACTTTAGTTTGTGTTGTGAAATGTTGTATTAAGTCAATCCAGTATAGCTTATAATGCCTTAATTTATAAAATAAGAAAAAAAAACGTCCAAAGACAGCATTTAGTAATTAATCCATCAAATGGGACGAAGTTACATCCACGAATAGACCCAATTTGGTGCCTATAGACCGACATTAAATCCACATACCTCGAAATTTTATGGCATTATAAAAATAGTTGTGTAACTTTTAGTAATACATGCTACCAAATGTGTTATCAAACTTATCTTTGCAAGTGTAAAACTAGTCGAATCTCGCTTACAGCTTAAAAACTTTATGAGTTATAATGAAAAATGTGATCGCTGGTTGCACAATAGGCTGAGTCAAGGGACACATACCCTACTAACTGAAAATGTAATCTCAAAGTTTCAAAGTGATACTGAGAATACTTCCGAAGTTATTCCCCGAAGAACCGGCACGCGCCGACCAGCGGCATATGGACGCCAAAATCTTCTCGGAATCTCTTCTTGAAAGTCTGTAATCACAATTGCAATCGAACCGCTGCTCGTAGAAAACTCAAAGTACTTTCATTATGTAGATTAAGGTCACCGCCAAAGATTAAAACTCTGACATTTCCAAAAACTAATTGTTCAAATAATTTTTCAGTCGTTTATAACTAAAAAAAGGGTAAAAATCCAACACTTGTCATTTTTCTAATAAAAATTGTGGATAAATTTTAATGATTATGAACATTACCGAGTTTCAATCCCTGATCACAATCCTTACCTATATTCTGAAACATGTTTTGTGTGTTTCAGATGATTGGTTTAAGCTGAAGCGTGATTGACGTAAAAAAGAAATCTCCGGAGGGCCTTCACAAATTGCCTACCTTTGCCGCCATTTTGTGAAATTTTGAAATAAAAAAAAACTAAAACATGTATTTCAATAAACAAATAAAAACCACTATACTGTCGCATTGTTTTCTGATAAAGAAAATAAATAAATATATATTACCATTTTTCAAGGCTCTAAATGAGGGGGGTGTTAAATGACCTGATACTAATAAGGTTATCCTATGATGGCTGTGGACGTTTCAGAATATTCATTGAATATGTCTGAATATTTATCTTAGTTTTGTATAGCCCAAAAGGATACGGTTACTGCTGTGTATATCTTAATTTCTGATATCAAGTTCAGATTTTATGAACTTGAACATCCCAAGATAATCTGAAAATGATTAGTGACCTTACAGAAGATTCACTGAATGTGTTTGAATACATATCGTCACCTTCCATAGGTTATAAAGCTAATGTTACGACTCTTTCTTCTTTCTTAGCGTTTCAACTTGCTCTCAACTTAGTGTCCTAAATGCACATCCATAGTTATTAATCAAAAGCTTTCGATGCCAGGTACCATTTTTGCATTAGTATGATTGTGTGGCAAGTACAATCATACGGTATGCCCAGGAAGTCGAGAAATTTTCCTTAACGAAAAATTCCTAGACCGAGAATCAAACCCAGCCACCTGGTGTTGCTTTGTAGCAGCGCCTTTATCGACTGAATTAAAGGAGGACCCGAATGTTACTATTATAGATCCCAATTTCTCAAGGGTAGTTTTAGTGACCTGAAACATCCTAAGATATCTCGGTATATCTGTTGACCTTCCAGAAGACTCACATAATTTGGCCAAATACATATACTTACTTTGTTTGCCGCTGAAAGCTTCATTTACAGCTCTCATAATGTCGGTTGACCTTCCAAGATATTCAATGAATATTTTCCGTGAGGACCACCCCAACCGTCCAAATGTTATCCCGTCTGTGGAGTTATTCCGTTCCCTTTGCCACTTAACCATGGATACGGCTCTAGTGGTCTTCTGAATACCTCTTGTTCCACGTTGTTCGAAGCACTCTACGTCCTCTTTTATGACCATGCCTATTGGCATCATCCCCGCTAGGACGCAGACCGCGTCGCGTGATACCGTTCGGTATGCACTAAGAACTCTTAGGCACATGAGCCTGTGCGTACTCTCTAGTTTACTTACGAAGCTCTTGGTACTCAAGGCGGTGATCCATGCCGGCCCGCCGTACCTAAGTATGGACAGGGCGACACTGGCCAAGAGTTTACGCTTACTCCCGTGCACCACCGAGCTATTCGACATCATGCGGGATAATGTCGATATAGCCATTGAGGTTTTCTTGCGACCGTAATCGACGTGGCTGACAAAGGACAGCTTATCGTCGATTATAACCTGCACTGATCGTCGCATGCTGCTCCGATTTCCTATTATTCACCACCGTGACCTCAGTCTTATGGTGGGCTAGCTCCACTACCTGGAGCTCATCCATCTCTGAGACAATGCCAATGGAGTGTGAGGCCGTGAACTCGACCTCTTCGATGGATTCACCACATATCTTCTAGGGTGATGTCGTCTGCGAACCCGACAACCTTTACCCTGCTCGGGAACCTAAGCCGCAGTACTCGTCGTACATCGTGTTCCATAGCACCGGACCCAGGATCGAACCATGTGTGACGCCTGCGGTGATCTGTACACGTTTCTGGCCTGCCTCTGTATTGTATACCAGTACGCGATTCTGGAAGTAGCTTCCGAGAATCTTGTACAGGTACCCAGGAACCTGTGGGCGCTGGAGCGAGTCGGCGATAGCCACCCAACTGGCGCTATTGAATGCGTTTCTCACGTCAAGGGTGACCACTGCACAGTAGCGTACTCCTCACCTCTTGCGCTGGATTGCCACCTCAGCCGTCTTGGTGACGACACACCAGGGAGCACCAACCACGTTGCAGATAACCATAGATCGGTGCCTTCGATGAGATATGGAAATGCTGCAGAGAGAGGTTCGTCGGACCCGATGATGCTGGAAAATTCACCACGAGTGTTCGGGATGCTGGGACTGGGGTTTCAAATAAGTTGTTGTAGGTAGTTGTAGTTTATAGTAACCTTACTTTAAGTCGAAGACGGTCCTGTAAGGCCAACCTATTTTTAATTTGTTTTGTGTTAGATTTAAGAGAATAAATGTAGTGCTGGCAATTAGTGTATCCCTTACAAATACGGACTAGTGAATAAAATGTAAGAATGTTCGAAGTTGTGTTTGTCTAATGTGCCTTAATTGCCAAGGAGTATTGCCATCGATCCCCAACGGTGGTGCAGAGATCCTCATCGCTAACTCTTCGCAGAGCTAGTAAAGGTTCAGGTAATCCCACAAATATGTTACAATATACATCGTTACTTTGCATAGCCCGGAAAGCTTTTGTTACAACTGTAGGTCCTATGTTCTGATCTCAAGGATAGTTTGGATGACCTAACGGGTGTCTACTCAAAAATGAGAATGATTTCAATGACTTTTCCATCAGGACAAAAACGGCCGCATAGAATGTCACTTTAGATGAATGAATCCATCAGGTTTTCATACACTTTATTTCACTCTATACCATGTTCAGTCGTGTCTCAGCATGCCGTCGAAACAGGAAGAACTGCGCGCGCGCGTTGTACACATTCTTTCAAGCGAACGAAGATCGTGGAAAAAATACACGGTGGACCATTTTAGTCGTGGAAAGTTCCGGTATCCACCGTATACCGCATCATCCTGGCATGCATGAGATAACCCGGAAGAAAGGTTCGCGGCCGTCCAGCGAAAAATGATGGAGAAAACGCTCCGCTCGCTGCGCAGCATGTTCAACAACAAGGATTCGGTAAGTCAACGGGAAGCAGCCCGAAAGTTCCATTATTCTGAAGTCACTCATTCTGCTAGACGCTAAAGAAAGAAGGAATAGTGTGTGACAGAAAACCAGATCCCAGAGTACAGCACAGATGAGCAGGATTCAAACCGGAAATCCTCAATGCCGTTGGATACCTGAATCACGTTGGGGAAAATCTTTCGTTCTGGACGACGAAAGCTATTCCTCTCTTCGAAGTTCCCAGATGCACCGGAAACGACCGATTCTACACTGGACAACACTACTACTCCTCCAAAAGTACGTATAGGTCTCAACACAATTTGAATCAAAGGTTATGTTATACATCGTAATATCCGATAAGAGGTATTGAAGTCGGTTCAAACCGCAAGCGGTTTGGCCATCGACCAGGAGGTGTACCAAAGAGAGTGCGTTTGCAGAAAATACTCATCCCATTTCTCAAACAACACTCGCCTGACGGCAACTACGTGTTTTGGCCGGACAAGGCAGATCATCGCACTACGCAAAAAACGCTACAACGTTTATGGAGAGCCAAACATGTACCATATGTCCCAAAAGACCGGGAATCCGACAAATTTCTAAGCAAGCAGGTGCCGTCCTTACCGAGGATTTCTTCGGTCTTTTGAGCTCCGGCGGAAGTACAAGGATAACTGGCAGGCCAGGAACACCAAGCCAACTTACCAACAGGATCAAAAGCTGCATCTTGCGAAAATCGATGTGGCTGCCGTCCAACGCGTCATGTGTCTCCAGCATTGACGACCAAGCTGCATGCACGGCGTGACTCACGCGATCTACATGACAAATATTCACCAAACCTTAGTTTGGAGATTTAAGTTGACCCCTTTCTATAAAAATAAACCAGCTTGAAACAAAACTTCACTGGTATTTTTTCCTGACCCATTCTTTTCGTTCTCGGCTATTTAGTGGACACCCGTTATATCATCTTAGTTTATCTCATAATATTTTTTTACATTAAAAAATATTCACTTAATATGGTTGAATACGTAGCGTAACTTTGTATCGCCCAAAAAGCTATAGTTACTGGTTTAGATCTTATGTTTTGGATTTGAGGAGAGTTTGGATGACCTTATCAATTAATAACTGTTGACCTTTCAAAAGGTTAATTTAATATGTATCGTAATCTTATATAACTATAAAAGCTCTTAATGTTCTTAAAAAAGATCTTAAGTTCTGGAATCAAGTACATCATGGATAACCAAGAACTCCCCAGAAAGATACAACAATACTTGACGTTTATCAACGAGAATATAATAAACGAACCACAATCGAAAGCACATTCGTTGCATACCTACTTATGCAGCTACTTTGCTTCCACTACCACGTTTAATTTGTTAAACTGCCTATAGCTACAATTCTAATCACTTGCCCTTAAACGTCAGTAATGATTATTGTATAAACGTGTAAGGCGTGAAAAGTTGATTTGTGCTTTTAAAATTAGAAGAAAACTGATTAACTAAGACTAATATATTTCTATTCTATTCTTTGATCTAGAAACTTACTTCTACTATCCTAAAGTTTTCTGAAGTGAATCGAAAGTGAAACTAAACTAAAACCTAAACTGAATTTGTCATCGTTACGGCAGGTAAGTGATATACTAAATGTTACATTGTGAATCCTACTTTACCCAAGTGACGCCTTCCAAGTTAATTTACAAACCAAGTTAAAGTAACTTCATAGTGACTCAATTAAGTCATAATCAAATTGCTGTAACCAATTATGACACCTATGTGTTGCTTTGGTAAACAGATATTCTTTTTTTAAATTAGTCGATGAATTACAAAAAAAAAGATACTAAACGTTAGTACACGAATTAGGAATAACAAAACAACAAAAAAGTAATCCTAAAATTATAAATATTAGCTAGAATGTCATGCAAAATTATCATTGGCAGGAAACCTATAACTACGGAAATGAAGAGGTTAAAATTACGGATAGGTCTCGATGTCTTCGCAACATATTAGAATTTTTATTTATGCCATCGGGGGGTGCTGTCTATTTTCGATGTGTCAAAGCGGTCAAATCGCGGTAAAGATTCCCGTGAAGGTTCTGAGTCAAACGTCGATCTTGAGCGAGGAGAAGTCGAATGGTGTGTTGTGATACTTGTGGCGATTGGTTTCATTTCGAGTGTGTAGGCGTCGTAGAAGTTCTTCTGGTCTGATTCACGAGATGTGATTTGCTGGCTGAATTCAGACCACCGCAAATACAGTCAATTCGTGGGATTCAAAATCAGAGAGACATTGCAGCTTACCGAAGCCTCAGAATGGAGCTGGATATCAACGAAAATCAACGGCAACGTGGCTGCTGCCACCAAATGGCAGCGGTGGCCGAACTTGTCTTCAAACGAGCGTTGGTTTCGAGGTCCTCCATTCCTCTGGGAACCAAGGGAAAAATAGCCTGTCATTAAATCTGATCCCGAATCTACTGCATTGCAGTTGCGAGGTCATACGATGCACCACACGTGTCTGGATCCTGTTATTGATGTGAACAAATTTTCACGATGGAAACGTCTAGTGCGACTCGTGGCTTTCGCCAGGCGGTTTCCGATGAGCATCCGTAGGAAGCTTTCGAAGGAGACACTGGTTACTGGCCACCTCACCAGGGAAGAACTAGAAGAAGCAGAGAACTGTATCTACAAGACCATCCAAGCTGAAGTTTTCTCCGAAGAGATCCAGATACGCCAGAAAACTGATCCAAAGCCATGGAGGAGCAAGCGGAAACTTCCTAAACACAGCGCTCTCTACAAGCTCAGTCCAGCCTTCGCAACGGAGTTTAAGCATGCAAGGCCGCAAGTCGTGGTAGACGCCACAAAGCACCCGATCCTGCTTTCCAAACGCCATCACGTTACCGATTTGATCGTATTGGATATTCACCAACAATATTGCCACCTTAATCACCAAATCGTTCTGAACGAGGTACGGCAGAAATATTATATTCCGTAGCTCCACCGATGATGAGTGATATGCCACAGATGCGCCTGAAAGTCTTCACTAGACCATTTTCATTTATCGGGATGGACATCTTCGGGCCTATGCAGGTCATGGTAGGTTGCAGGGTGGAGAAACGCTGGGGTGAGCTCATAACGTGTATGAGCAGTACACATTGAGATTGCCCACTCCCTAACTATAGACTCATGCATCCTAGCCATTCGCAATTTCATTGCACGGAGAGGAATGCCACTGGAGATAATCAGCGACCGCGGCACCAAAATTCCGATCGAACATGAAGAAGCATCACCGCTCACCCCATCGAACAGTTCTAACATCCACCATCGAACAGTTCTAAACCCCCCTATCGCGTTTAACGATAGTGCTACCGTAGTGACACGTTTCTGGAAGATGTCGCAGGTGTATGCGAATGAGTTCTGGCGACGTTGGGTCGCCGAGTACCTCCTAACGCTCCTTAAGAGGACGAAGTGGTTTCAGCCTGTCAAACCCTTGACAAAGGGAGACATCGTAGTCGTGACCGACTGCAATCAACCCAGGATCTTGTGGAAGGGACGAGTCATCGGAGTCGTCAAATCTAGAGACGGGCAGGTTCGTCGAGCGTCAGTGCAGACTGCTAGCGGGATTCTTGTAAAGTTGGCAATCCTGAATGTTGATTCGACCGTTAGTAAGTCGGATCAAAGATCGCGACGTGCTGGAGGAGAGTGTTGCGACCTTAACCGCAACGGATCACCATCGTAAGCACATTCGTTGCATACCTACTTTGTTGCACAGCTACTTTGCTACCACTACCACGTTTAATTTGTTAAATTACCTATACCTACAATTCTAATTACTTGCCCCAAAACGTCAATAATGATTATTGTGTAAACGTGTAAGGCGTGAAAAGTTGGTTTGTGCTTTTAAAATTAGAACAGAACTGCTGCAGATGTGATTTAACGTTATGAAGACGGTCTTACTTACTCTCGAAAGCAATGCCGGAAGTGGTGGTGAACATGGACAAAGCAACGCAAGGAAGGAGAAAAAAGGTTCTTGCTGCTTTTCAGGCAACCCGAAGGTGTCAACACGGAAAGTGTCAACACGGAACTTCTCACAAAATTCCATTGTGCTGTCATGGATGAAGAAACAAACTGCTTCAAAAAATTCAAATATCACTCGGGAAAGGAATTTTATAATACCATTGATTCCCGGAAAAATATCGGGTCTGGCAAGCAATATGTTTCTAGAATCTCAGATTTTTGATACCACAGTTACCGTAAACGCTAAGATTTACCGGCAATCGCATGAGAAAACATGCGACTCAATCCTTGTTCTGGTCAGATTTGTCTAGCTGTCATGACACTAACGATACAATCACTTGGTATGAGCAAAATAACGTTATTTACGTTTCCACGGATTATAATCCCCCAAATTTTTGCACCCGATTGAAACATAGTAGTCAATGGTCAAGGGAAACCTAAAAAGCCTGGTGGAAAGGTACCAACAACCCAAAAATTTAGTTCTAAGTGGCTTACTGCTGCGAAGAAAATTGCCAAGGACACCAGAGATGATGAAAGGAATAAATAAGAAAGTACGTGCAACACCTTATGTGAATAAGTTCTTGCACAGTATGAAAACGTATAAATTGAAACCGTGAAGATCGATACCCGCAGCACCCGCAGCACCCGCAGAGAGAGATAGAGAGAGAGAGAGAGAGAGAGAGAGAGAGAGAGAGAGAGAGAGACTGGTCTCGCCATAGCTGCCGTAAACAAACTGATGGAGCTGTTAAATTTTACAGTATATAGGCAACTAGTTATTATTGACTACTAAAGGGTGATACGGTCAAAATTTGGTCAAGGGAAAACGCGTGTAAATCGGTTAAATCGTTTATTTAAAAAATCAAATTAAATTTTTTTTTCAAGTTCAATTAGTATAAAATTCAGGAAAAATATTCAGTTAGGCTTCCGCTTTTCCAAATCTGAATTGCCGGGCCTTACGCTTGACCCCTGCCATCAGATTTTTGTACAGCCACCTTGTCCACCTTCTTCGCCGCAGAAAGCCAGTTTGCCTTGAACTGCTGCTCGTCCTTAGCAGTTTTTTGGTCTTCTTTAGGTTCCGCTTGACAATAGCCCAGTATTTCTCAATTGGGCGGAGCTCTGGCGTGTTGGGAGGGTTCTTGTCCTTGGGAACCACCTGCACGTTGTTGGCGGCGTACCACTCCATGGCCTTTTTACCGTAATGGCAAGATGCCAAATCCGGCCAAAACAGTACGGAACAACCGTGTTTCTTCAGGAAAGGCAGCAGACGTTTATTCAAACACTCTTTCACGTAAATTTCTTGGTTGACAGTCCCGGAAGCTATGAAAATGCTGCTTTTCAAGCCACAGGTACAGATGGCTTGCCAAACCAGATATTTCTTTGCGAACTTTGACAGTTTCGTGTGCTTGAAAATATCTGCTACCTTTCCCCTCTTTGCCGTATAAAACTCCTGTCCCGGAAGCTGCTTGTAGTCGGCTTTGACGTAGGTTTCGTCGTCCATTACCACGCAGTCAAACTTCGTCAGCATCGTCGTGTACAGCCTCCGGGATCGCGCTTGGCCGTCGTATTTTGTTTATCATCGCGATTTGGAGTCACTACCTTCTTGTAAGTCGATAGTCCGGCTCGTTTTTGGCTCGATGCACGGTTGTAGACGATACACCCAGCTTATTTGCGGCATCTCGGAGAGATAGGTTAGGCTCGCCTGAAACCACCGGCAACTCTCTTTGTCGTCTCAGCGGCTTCCGGTTTTCGATTTCCCGATCCAGACTTCCTGGCTGTCGACAAACGTTCCCCAAACACTTTAATTACATTTGTAACGGTTGATTTGGCAACTTTTAGCGATTTTGCCAACTTTGCGTGCGAGTAAGCTCGGATTTTCGTGATGCGCGGAGCAAAATTTTGGATACGCTGCTCTTCTTGCGCTGGACGGGCATTTTGACAACTGAAGAGTGAATTCCAAAATCAAAATAGGAGCAACATTCTACACACACACACCTTCAAAATGAGGTGTGTTCAGGCTTTTAATGCAAATTGAAAGAAATACGTCAAGTTGATATTGATCAACTGACCATATCGCCCTTTAATCTGGAGTGACTGATGTCAAATATGCCACGCCAAAGGAAGGTGTTTCGTATGATCTACAGTGGATTGCAAATGAAAGACGAACTTCGAATCGCATCAGTTGCTGGGAGAAACTCCTGTCGTTCACACCACTAAAATCAGCTGACTACAGTGGACTGGACATGTCATAAAAATGTCGTACTTCAAATGATTATCGAAACGAATCACAGCATAAGAAGATGTGCGCAGCGAGATGGATCCATCAGTGCGACGGTGACCCTGCAGACAGCGAGGTTGCAATAGCTGGGCATAAGAGAATGGATGTCCCCGGCCTTCGTATAAGTGACCGACCTGAAATAAAGCATAAACAAGCTAGAAACTGATATTCACACTAACGTCAAGCAGTGAGTGAATTCAGAACTTATAAGACTATGACAAGGAAGAAGCAGAGGTTAGTTTGCTTTCTTCAGCCCTAGCTAGTAAAGGTCTTTGAGTATAGTAGCGTTCATTGGAGATTCATATGGCACACTAGAGCCACGTAGTTAATAAATTCCAAACTA
>JASCZW010011103.1:0-33393 GCA_034211315.2 Aedes japonicus | reverse complement strand
TGCATTATTATTTTTGTTTCACATATTATCTGAACATCAAAGTCTCTGATTAGTGCATCTAGATATCAATTTGAACTACAAGTTAATTAAATTTACCTTGTTGAGTGACAGCTTCATTTTCTACACCCCATTAAGCTAACTTTTTTTTTTTTATGATTGTTTTAAAGTGAACCGTACTTTTTTTTATCACTAGATCACTCTTCAAATGTAAACAATCCTTTTGACATTTTTGAAAGTATTACTCAGAACTTGACGTGTACCTCAAAAAGTAGGAAAGTAGTTCAACATAGATGTATTGTGAACTTTTGCGCTGATTAAGAGTACGGTTAGTACTTTGATTGAACTTTATGTTTGTGATATTTTGATGCAAACTCTTAACTAGCAACATATGAACTAGATGATTGAGTTGAATAGCAACATTATACTTTTCTTGAGGTTTCTAGTTGCTTTAAATGTTAATGACACTTTAGAGAAAATGAAGTTCTGCCTGTATGTGACGTGTCTTGTTGTTCAGCGAAAAGTTCCACGGAACTAAATTTCAACCAAATGTGAACTTCTGAGTTCTCATTTCAAGTAAAACTCGAACATTTGGTTGCTTGGGATCTCGTCAGTGTCCCTGCAGATCAGCTTTATTATGGCAGTTGTCAAGTCAGTGGGTAAGTTTTTTTTATAGGAGATTTCAATACATGAAGGGGAACTAGGGATAAAATGAACATAGGTGGTAATATCAACAGGTGCTTAAATTTCAGCCTTAGTTTATATAATTTAAATCAATTATCACTCCAACCTATCTTTGAGGCCTAAAAGTTGCTAGAGCCACCCTAGGCTCTGATAAACTGTCAGACGATGAAAATAATAAACAAAAACAAATCACGCTTTCTGTTCCTACGTGGTGATGTTAAATTAGACCCTGCCCAAGGAACATTGCTTGTTTTATCATGGTTTTACTAGCATTCTTGAAGTCTAATTCATACTCTTCAGAACCCTTATAAAACCGAAATTTTTGCTTAGGTGGTGAATTAGGCTTTTTGCTGTGTGAAAGTAACCCGACCAGAAGCGTATAACATAAAAATTACAAAATTATAACAAACCTTGTTACGACTAACTTAAATTTGTTTAAAACATTTTCATCTGGATAATTATAAAACGTACTTATAACAAATTATGATATAATGCCCAGGGAGGCACAAGCTGCGTAAAGAAAGCAAATTAATTTTAACTCTAGCTGATATGATTTTGCTACATCGTAACAAAACTGTAACAAAGTTAGTTTTGTTTATGTTATATGTACATCATAGTTTGCTATAATTTTGTTATCTCTTCTAGGATCTTCTGTTAGAATTTCAGTTATTTCAACAACATCCGCGATCTAAATTCTAACAACCTCTGTTATCAAAACAGCGTAACTGAATTACAAAACTTGAAATAATTTTGTCGTTCCCTTCTGGTCGGGAATGCTATAATTGTACCGTTGTAACTTTTTTTTATGGCTCACCCTAAGTTGACGAGGGAAAAGTTGCTCTAAATCGGTCAATTTTCAAGGTACAAAAAAAAAGTTTAATAAAAATTTTATGAAATTTTCTGCGCTACAATTTTGCCAAAGAGTGTAAACGTCGATTTCTGCAAATAAAAAAGTTAGTTTTTGCATTTCCGTAAAAATGGGGACCACCTAATTTTAATCAACATAAAAAAATAGGAATACGTTTCACCACCATTTTTTTAAGGTTAATAATTGACCGATTTAGAGCAACTTTTCCTCGTCAACTTAGGTATGAGCCATAAAAAAGTTTTTCTGTCCTAACTTTTTTATTTCAATTTTCATCGTTAAGTTGTGTTCCGACGAAATGTAGAACTTTTAAAGGTGCGTATTTTAATGTATTTTATTTGCCGTTAGCTTCAACCAATCAATAGTTATAGAAGTTTTTCTTCTTAAACCATCCCAGATTAAAATGTAATTTTCTCAAGATACAGAAATAACATATATCTAGTTTTCACATATGTTGAACAATATAAATTGTCCTTCCAAATGACATCTTTAATTTTTTTGTATTTGCCCCAATCATGAAAATCAACATATAAAAAGGGCGTATTTTTTTAAGAAAAACTTCAATAACTATTGATTTATAGAAGCTGAATTTGTATACCTAAGTACGCGTCTTGAAAAGTTCTAAAACTCGTTCAAACACAACTTTACGGTGGGAATTGAAATAAAAAAGTAAGGGCAAAAAAATCAATTTTTTTATGGTACACCTAAGTTGATGAGAAAAAATTGCTCTAAATCGGTCAATTTTCAAGGTACAAAAAAATTTTTTTAATAAAAATTCCATGACATTTTTTGCGCTACAATTTTGCCAAAGGATGTAAACGTCTATTTCTGCAAATAAAAAGTTAATTTTTGTATTTCCATGAAAATGGGGACCACCCTAATTTTAATCAACATAAAAAAATGGGCCTTGATGATACAAACCATTCTGTAGAACATTACTTTGCTGTAAGTTTCAAGCTTAGGCGCTGGAAGCATGTTTCCTCGTAAATTCGTGATCTGGACCATAGTGCACTGCATGGAAAGGCAACGCATACCAATAAAATCGAAGCAATATAAAATGTTTAAGTATGTGAATTTATCACCTCTATTTAGTCTTTTTTTACACGGTTCCATACTGAAAGTGGAACGTATCCCCCGTGCAAAAAAAAAAAAAACTTTTGTGTATAATTGTTTGTAGTATAAAAGTATTATAAACGTATTGCAAAACATGTCATGTTTGTAACGGTCTGTATCTCTAGTATTCTATATATTACTCTGCCAAACGGTCGAGGTAAAAATACTTTTCTCAATGCAGCGAGTGATTAATATCTTATTATTATTTTGTTTCAAACATGGTTTCATACATTTTTAATACATAAACAGGACAAGATTTTATGGGCAGTTCTATAAATTGTTGAAATTACGGTGTAATGTAATGTTTTGCAAAACGTTTTCTTTTTTCTCATTACGATGAAGATTGTGGTTTCACTACCAACGAGAAGCATATCATAGATACTCAGAGTTTACTTTTCAACAATCGGAGTTGGCTTAGCAAAAGAAGCTACAAACCTATCACGCTAAGGACTAGTGTTAAAATCCCACGCTTGGCGATCATATTTTTTTTTTGTATGAGGATATTTTTGTTCTACATTCTATGCTTTATAAGGTTTCACTTTTTGCGTTTTCTGCGTCATAATAAAGTATGGATTAAAGTATTATAGACCTAAATTTATATCGTGTTTTTGTCATTTAACAATAATTTCAACTTGTTTAATACAAGCTGGACACTACCAAAACATCACGTAAATTTCTGTCCCCTGAGACCGACACATGCAAGCTTCCTTTGGCACATAAGAATGAGTTAAAAGAGATGAGAAACTGAATTCATTCAAACACATCTCTTTTCGAATTGCGAAAAAAATTGCACGAAATCTTTCTTTACGTTCCACTACTAAAGGGCGAACACGAAATTATTGCGACACCGAAAATCTCATGCCAATTTTCTTATAATGTTTAGAATCAAACCAAAATTTTAGGGTAGTTTTATACATATATTTACTTCAAAAATCAAAAGAAAAGTTAATCTATGGAGCCTTGAGTGTAAAATTGAACGCATTTTCGCTTGATGCCCTCATCAAAGTCTATACAGTGTCATCCGGTACCAGTTTCTCAGTTTTTTTTCCATTTTCTTAACATGTCCTTCTCGTCTTTGACTGTCTTCTTGCTCTTCCGAAGTTCCCGCTTCATCATTGCCCAGTACTGCTCCACCGGGCGCAGCTCCGGACAGTTTGGCGGATTCATGTCCGTTGGAACAAAATGGACAGAATTGGCCTCATACCACTCCAGGACACTTTAGAATAGTGGCATGATGCCAAATCTGGCAAAAATGGCGGAGCTTTGTCATGCTGCTGCAAGAACGGCAAAAAGCGCTTCTCGAGGCACTCAGATTTGTAGATCTCGTCATTTACTGTGCCCTTTGTCACGAAAGGCTCACTCCTCAGTCCGCAAGAGCAGACGGCCTGCCAAATGAGATATTTGGAGGCGAACTTCGACATTTTCTTCTTCTTAAATTTGTCGTCCACTTGCTCTTGTCGGTGAAAAACTCCAACCCCGGAATTTGCTTAAAATCGGATTTTACATACGTTTCGTCGTCCATCACACAGCAGCCATATTTTGTCAGCATCTTCTCGTAGAGCTTCCGTGCCCGAGTTTTAGCCGTCGATTGTTGCCGCTCATCGCGGTTTGGGAAGTTCTGTACCTTGTTTGTATGTAGTTCAGCTCTCTTCTTTGCATTCTGGACGTAGCTCTGCGACATGCCGATCTTTTTAGCCAAATCACGGCTTGAGACGTTGGGATTTGCTTTAATCATCCGCTTCACCTTTCCCTCCGTCTTTTTGTTCTCCGGTCTCGGTTTTCTTCCAGCTCCTTTGCCGTGGTCCAACGTCAACCGCTCCTGGAACCGCTTCAACACTCTGGAGACGATTGAATGGTGAATGTTCAACATTTTTCCCAACTGCCGGTGCGACAGGTCAGGAAATTCCAGGTGTTTGGAAAGAATTTGTTCTCTCGACTCGAACACCGTTGGCTCACCTCCATTTTCGTTGAATCGAAAAACACGACTTCGACAGCATGTAAACAATACACATCAATGAGAAAGCGTGCAAAATTTGGTTGATTTTTACCCAATGGTAAAAAAGTTATGCCCTGTTGAATGTGTCGCAATAATTTCGTGTTCGCCCTTTATTTACATACATGAATTACGCCTCGTGTAAAATTCATAATTTCTAAGTGTGTGTGTGTTGCTTGGGATGAACAGTTCACATTGTCATTTTGCGCTTCTAGATGCCTCGGATTTAAGAGAGGAAACCCGAGCAAAGGATTATACCAAATTGATAACAAGTTATAATACCTGGTTATCATTTTTTGATCACTGAGTATGTTATCATTGAGGCTGAATAAACAGCCAAAATAACAGAATGAATAACAAAAAAATACTCGTCAAACATCATAGTAATAACTCATTTTGTTATCACTGTGAACAGCTTGATAACAAATTCTGTATTGCAAGCAAATTTATTGAAATAGTTTCAAATTATGTTATCAATTTGAAATCAAATTCTCATGCTAATAACTGAAATTTTTTTTGAAATCAAGCAAATTTCTTGTTGAAATATGCTGGAAATATTTTAAGTTCTACAATTCATGTTATAACTTTCATAAAAAATAGTGTGTTCAAAATGATAATATTTTGTTATTGAAAAATGATATAAATTTGTTATGCGATAACAGCAGAATTCAAAACTATAACTGGGATAACAGAACTTGTTACCTCTATGATATCAGCTTGTTTTTTTTTTCCTTTGCTAGGGAAACGCAACGGAAAACCTGGACAGATGAGCAGATGGCGAGGGATACTAACGGCTGGCCACTCTCAATTGGCTTGCGGAAAAGGGTATAGATTTCGTTGAGAAAAATATCAATCCACCAAATTGCCCTCAGCTTCGACCCATCGAACGTTACTGGGCAATCGTGAAGAGAGTCTTCAAGAAGACTGGTAAGGTAGTTGGGAACATGCAGGAGTTCAAAAAATTTGGGCTCAAGCGTCCAAAAATGCGATGCAACACTTGTCCGGAACTTGATGAAGAGCATTCGATCCAAAGTTCGAAAATTCGTGAAAGAATAACTTAAATTTCATCCGGTCTTCATTATGTTCAAGTTTAACCTCGTACAATAAAGGATCAATTTTTGTATGAATAAAATATCAGTTTTCAACATAATTTGAAAGAAAGTTTGTGGATAGCTTATTTTCGATACACTCCTTAAGGTATAAGGTCGTTTCGCCTAATGTCATTTGGCATAACAATAACTTGAGCTAGGTGGTCATTTCGCATAGTGCCGTTTGGCATAATGGCCATTCTTCTTAACACTCTTAAAATAATATAGAATCCAGGGTGGTCATTCAGCATAACGACCAATTGGCATAATATCATTGGCATAGATTTTTATCCATTGTGATATTCCCTTCTTTTTTCTTCAAAATATGGCATTCAAAGGTTTCAGGGTTGAAATTGAGATTTTAAAATCAAATGTTTTCTTCTCTGGTGTTGAACAGTGAATTTTTGGATTGACTAAAAGTATATTTTGCTTAGTTATGTTTGGCAAAAATCATTCAAACCGGCTGAAACATTATTGTCTCGAATAGGCCAATATTGGAAGTGTTGTAATCTCCCCTCCTTATTAATAAGGCTGTTCTTTGAAATTTTCTTTAATTATTTAACAATCTACGATATAACTAATATACTAAACCATGAAATTCGCTAATTGTTAAGAAATCGGTCTAAATTTCTAGTCTTTATGCCAAACTGTCATTATGCCAAATTTTTCTGATGAAACGTTAATTTACAGATTTTCAATCCAAATAATCTTTCTCAAACTGTTCGGTGCCAATGCCAAAGGACGTTTATATCAATTGAATATTGAATGTCTTGTGCCAATGTTATGCCAACTTATAATTATGCCCACTGAACCTGCAGTAGCTTTCATTTTCCAATATTTATGCCAGATGGTGTTCATGGCTCAGTCGGTAAGGGCGCAGCTACAAAGCAGTACCATGATGGAGGTGGCTGGGTTTGATTCCCGGTCTGGTCTAGGAATTTTTCGATAAGGCAAATTTCTCGACTGCCTGGACATAGCGTATGATTGAACTTGCCACACAATCATACTAATGCAAAAATGGTACCTGGCATCAAAAGCTCTTAATTAATAACTGTGGAAGGTCATTTAGAACACTAAGTTGAGAGCAAGCAATAAGCGAATTGTAAAAGCAAAAAGCTTGAAATTCTAAAAGATGAAATTGTCTATGCCAAATGGGCGTAATATTTTTAATTTTAATGCCAATTGGTCATTATGTCAAACGACCTTTATGCCAAATGACCATTTATTACCCAACATCTTAAGCCAAATGACATTAGGTCAAACGACTTTATGCCAAACGACCTTATGCCATATGGGGTAGCCCCAGCACGGGAGTGGGACGTTTGGCATATGGATCTTTGGCGTATGGATGTTTGGCCGAATGGACGTTTGGCCGAAAATTGTCTATCAGCATATAAGTATTGCTAAGAAAAGGAAATAAGAATCCACAAAAATATTCTCAAATGCATAAGGTAGCATCCCTATGTAATGAAATATTATAGGCTTATTACGCCCCGAGTTTATCAATATTTGTGCGCATTTGCAGTAATAAGCATTCTGATTAAGTTCTGATTCGATTCGCTAAAACCGAATTTTTTGTGTTCAAAAAGGCAAAAACTGGTATTCGGCCACGAGAAGTATCAATATTTTTTGAGAAAAACCTAAAACTTCCGATTTTAGGAGGAAACATGTACTATTTTAAAAAGCAGCCTAGTCATTATTAGTAATAATCTGGAAGAAATCCGAGTTCTTTCGACACTCGAGTCGTAACAAAACTTGTGCATCAAGCGCTTGCCCGCTATTATACTTTTGTGAGAGTGTCATTCTCTAAAACAAGAGCAGTTCTTTGGAGTTTTAATGATCAATGAAATGTAGCGCTCTTGAAACTTGCATTTTAATATGAGAAATTTTTAGCCGACTGGTTAATTTTATGAGTAACTAGTATTTGATAATTTTAAGGTTTAACAAAGTTGCATTTTTATGATTTTACTTATGAGATGTTTTTTGCAATCAACAGAATAAACCCAAGGAACATTGCTGGTTTTATCATGGTTTTATAGCATTCTTGAAGTCTAATTCATGCTCTTCAGAACCCTTATAAAACCAAAATTGTTACTTGGGAAGGATATTTGGACAAAATTCCATGATAAAGCAGTAATATAAGTACACCAAAGAGCTGGTGACTTCCTCATTAGCTGCCAATTCTGACAGAAATCGAAATTATTAGATATCAAAATATATTCGACATTATTATAAATTTCGAACTTTACAATCTGAACGATTTTGTAAAAGGCGATGGCTGCTAACTTGGGATCTTGTGGGAAAACAAAGATATGATTTGATTTTGACTAATTTTTTTTTCATGTTTCTATTGTTAAACATGAATAACATATAAGTTTGAATCTCTAAAGTTTCTGCAAAAATGGATTGAGGGAAAACAAAAAAATCAGGTCTCCAGCAAGAAAACTGCATTGTGAAGTATCTCTTCCCCAAATTTGTATTCAGCCAAACGCTGATTCGGTCAAACGTCCATTCGGCCAAACGTCTTTATGAAAAACGTCCATTCGGCAAAATGTCTATATGCCAAATGTTCATTCGGCCAAACATCAGTATGCCTGTCTTTATGCCAAACGGAGTATCATCACTATTCCATACCGTTATGTTGATCCCTATTACTAATCCAAGGCTAGTCGATGGATCAACAATTCACCCAATTTCATTGCCGAACGCTATCGGTCTTCCTGAATCTGATGAGCTTCCTGGAGATGTTCCCGTGCCTGGTGTGTACCAGATCTATCAGATTGAGCCACCTTCTGGAGCTTCTCCCAACTCGTCGTTCAATATCTTCCCGATGGAAGCTCTACCGCTGAATAAGATGGCAGCTCTGAGAGCCTCAAAGTGGAAACGTTAATCCGAACAAGCAGTTGATATTACCGGAGACAGCTATTTTCAAGGCATAACAGGAACGATCAAAGCGATAAAAAAATGACGAAAACCAGCGAAATAACTAAGCAATGTGCTATGTTTTTGGACTCAATCGACGGTCAAGGACGGGAGAAATGCATTTCCTGCTCAATGTGCGAACGAGGACGATTTCTAATGCCGATTCTGGAATTAAGTTTTGAAGTCATCAAAACATGTAGATCATAGATGGTGCGATCTCTCTCTGAGTGCATCAACGTGGACAAATTCGAAGGTTATTATAACAATCTTTTTTTTTTTTAAGAAGAATGCCTCAAAAACCGCGTACTACCTTTCATTAAAGCCCATAAAGGGCCCGTGAAGTTTTGGCCAGATTTGGCGAGTTGCCACTGCAGCCGGGAAGTCATCGCAATAATAACGTAGATTTCATCGACAAAAACATAAATCCACCCAACTGCCCGCAGCTCCGGCCCATCGAGAGATTTTGGGCAATAATAAAGCGGATGCTTAAGAAATGTGGGAAAACGGCTCGGGACGCGACTCAGATGACCAAAATATGGAACAAATGTGCCGAGGAAGTTGACTCCGGAGGTGTGCAGCTTTTGATGAGAGGAATAAAGATGAAAGTGCGATTTTTTATTTGACACGAAGAGACATTATTTGTTTCGATATGTTTTCCTTAAAGTGCAGTGAATTACCTTTGTTTTGATGAATTAAACTTATTTATACGTCAAGCCGTTACCAAAATACAGATGATTTTATTATTCCGGATTCTAAATGGACATAGCATTACTGGGCCATCATGAAGCAGGCACATCGGAAACAACCTAAGGAAGTGAAATCGAACGAAGATATGAAGAAAAAATGGATTGCCACGCAAAAAGTAGTGAAGTGTGGGTTGTGTAAAGAAGAAGAGTCATGCATTTGGATATGGAATTTAAATTGAATAAAACAAACATGGGAAAATATTCATAGCATGTTCTATTTGACTCCCAGAAAGTGTGACGATTATTGCCGAGTATTTGTGTGTGTCAAAATTTGATTACGTACACCCTTTATTTATGTACACATTTTTATCAACATCCTCTGTCCCCTTCAGGAGAAAAACTCATTCTAAAGTTGGTAGTATTGCATTTTTTCTGCAGAATTTTCGATCAACGGCATCAAAAATTATCATCAAAGTGCGAAACAACGCGAGTCTTTTTTTATTAAAATGTTTATATTTTTATATGAACCCATCTCAATAGATTTATTATCTCTTTTGTTTTTTTTTACGACAGTTTACACCTGGGTGCATTCGTGTCGGATTTACTATCGTTTGTATTACAGACAAACAGACACAACACATTGAACTTTTTCACTACACATCATCGTCACTAACATTCCTGCGCCATCTGTTGAGCACACTGTAATGGGTGATAAAGTTCAACAGATGGCGGTGGTGCGCTGACACCAAACGTAAGAAAATCTACTTTGCCCGACCTGTGGTGATACAACCAATTAAGAAACATTTGAATTGAACATTTAATGAGTAATCGATGAAAGAACCGCAAGTGTTATGTATGTTTGTCTATGTTAACATATTCTAAATTTGTTCAATTACAATTATCTATTAACATTATCGACATTGTTTCGGTCTTTGATGATAATTGTTGATGCTGCGGATCGAAAATTTTGCAGAAAAAAAGCAAAACTCCCAATTTTCAATTAAGTTTTTCCCTGGAAAGGGGCAAAATGGGACAAAAAACAAAAAAGACAGTAGAAGTTTATACTTCCAGATCAAGTATTCCGTGTTTGCAAATATTTGAAAATTAGGCAGCATCTTGTAAAAACGTATTTTTTGTACACTTCAACCTCTACAGCTTTTTTTATACAATAACTAGTAACTATCTCTTATATACAAAATGTGCGTCATTTTATGCCTTAAAAGTCATTCCTACAAAATTTTCAATTTCAAAATGAAACAAAAAAAATTACAGCAAATAAAACGATACGTAGATGAAATATAAGTAAAATTTTTTCAGTAAAGTTTCATTCAATAAAAATATCTTGAATTCTGTAGAAGCAAAAGATCCTTTGAATCACATGAATAAAAGTTAAAATGTGTATTATGAACACAAAAGGACCACCTAGTCACCATCTCAAACCAAAAAGATAGACCTTACACTAAAAAAATCGACACGTTAATTCTACACGTGAAATTTCACGTAACTTTCACCTGGACCTGGACCAAATCTTTTTCAGTATATGGTTAATGGTAATCAATTTTTGGCACGAAATTTGACCATTCGTACCATAGTGGGATTTTAATAATGTTTCTGATCGACTTACATCCTCTTGTTTTGCCACTATTTATTCATAAATTCCCATTTTTTCCGTCGGATGACCCCCCGATCATTCCCATTAAAAAACTTACACCCCACGATGATAAAAAAAATCCTCATGTACAACCGAAAAAAAACAGCGAGGGTGCCATAGTAGGCCCAGAAAGCGCGGAGGGAAAAACAGAATCCGGGGGAATGAAAAACCTCACCCCGGAGATTTTTTTTTTAATATCTTTCGAAACTCAACCCTATCAAATTTAAAAATGCACACGGAAAGACGACACGAATCCGATGTCGCAGCTCGCTGTCTCATTCCGTGGCTTCATCAACAAACACCGATGGAGGACGATGGCAACGCACTAGCATGATACCAAGATCGGGATGTTTCTTCAAACAGGCGAAAGGAGTTTGGTACTTACTTACTTACTGTTGTAACGGCCTGGAACAGGAGAGGCTTATATATCATCCGTCGTCGTCGTCGTCGGCGGCGGTCGGCGTCGCATCTGGGATCCCCCGGAAGCTGACACCGACTATCGACGGGGCTGGGGCAGAAAAGGGGTGTTTTAACGCGGATCCTGCTCTGCATAGTCGGCTGTTCAGAGGCTGGCGTCGGGACGATGAAGAAGCAGCGAGGTGGAAGTGGTTCAAAAGTAAGATTTATGGTTATTAATTTTGCCTGTTAAGTAGAAACTTGATGCACGGCGGTGGATGCTGAGGATGTTCTATGTACTTTTTGTTCAGTGTGGTTTATATAGGTACTCACAGTTTAGGGGATTACTAATACAGTCAAACGAGAGCGGGTTAAGGGTTGGAGGTAAACATCGCAGCTAAGTTAGAGATTGACTTTCGTCTGAACCTTCTGAAACTCAGTTATAACGGAATCAAAACATATCTAACAAAAAGTTATTTTATTACAGCAATGGTCTCTTCATAATAAAAACATGACGTAAAGTCTGAGTCTATAATTATTGCAATACTTCAAACGCTTAGCTTTTTACAAACTTGCTAGAAATTAAACTTATGTTGCACAGTATATCTTGTAAGTGTACTATTTACATCCCCACAGTTGCGTAGTTGTCAGTGAGATTGTTGTGAAAATAGCAACCCCCCTACTACATGACCGATCGATATAGTTTCGTGTAATCACTTGCAAATCGTAGATTTTGCCCTGCAGCGTAAACATATCCCATCAACATGAGAGGCTCTTGGAGTAGGAAATTATTTATTGCTAGAACTAATAGAAATGAAGAGAAAGTACTGGAATTAGTTGGAATTGAATGATACAAGTGAACACGTAGTATCCGATCCGGCAAATTCTTGTTATAATCGATGTAGCAAAAGCTTTCCTCAACTGCATTTAGCAGAAATATCGAAACACCTCCTACTGAAATATTCATAGGACATCAAACAATAGAAATATGCTAAATAGCAAGGGACTTAGGCATTAGCCTAGTCTTTAAACCCATTTTTTGTAGAACATTGCAACACAAATTTAAGTTAAAGGAAATAGTATGCTAAGCTTCATTAAGAGATTCAGCAACAATCCGTATTTTAACATACACGAAGAACGCATATAATTGGTCTCAAAAACAATTTCTTTTATTTGCGCTAAGGAAATTGAAACGGACTGTATTTTGGCATCCAACAATTTACAGACACTCAAGGAACGCCGCGAATTTGCAATGATTTTCTACATCAATGACATTTCTTCACATAGTATAAAATCAGAAGAACTAGTCTCGTAATTGATTTTCTATACTCTCAGTCGGCATCTTAGAACACGGAAATTAAAGGGTGTCCACAGTTAAATTGCAACACTTTAAACTCGTCCTCAAAAACAAGTCTCTCCATCGATTGTCATGAAATATTTAGGGAATAAAAAGCAATCTATAATCTTGGTTTAGGTATTTTCATTTCACTGTATTTCTTTACCAAATCCAAACTTTCTTCATAATACCACGCATAAGATTTTGTACAACGCTTGAACCGACATTTTTTTTCCGATTTCAACCCTGACTTTCCTCATTTCCTGTTCTGTAGTGACAACTTTAGGATGCTTACGAAGTTCGTGCTTCATTACAGCTCAATATTTGTCAATTGGCTCTTGAGAGTTGGGGGGATTAAGATCCTTCGGCACGAAATTGACACCATTTGTCTTGTACCACTCCAGAGCATCCTTGGAGTAGCGACAAGCGGCTAAGCCCGGCCAAAAAAAATACTAGAACCGTTTTGTGTTTTGAGAAACGGAAGCAGTCGTTTTTCAGACATTTATTCATGTATACTTGACCATTTACAGTTGAAGTTGTCATGAAGGCTTGCTCCGTTTACCACACGAATGAATCCCCTGCCAAATCATGAACTTCTTGGGGAACTTTGACACTTGCTGTTTGTTGATAGACTCTGGAACATCGAACTTGTCTTTCGCAGTCACATACTGATTGCCGGGAATTTGTTTAAAGTCCGCTTTTACGTGTTTTTCATCGTCCATGATGCAGCAGTGTGGTTTCGTCAACAAGCGTGTGTACAGCTTACGCGCACGTGTTTTAGCTGTCCTATTTTGGTTTTCATTACGGTTTTGAGCTTTCTGAACTTTGAATGAACGGATCCCGACTCGTTTTTTGGCTTCCTGCACGAAATGTTTGGTCAACTGCAGATTGTTCGCGACATCCTGAACGGAACAGTTGGGTTTGCGTTTAAAGGCAGCAACCACTCGCTTGTGATCCTTCACACAGTTACACTTTTTCTACCACTCACCTTCTTCCGATTTACAGTTAAACATTCTCCGAAACGTTTTATGACACGAGACACTGTAGACTGGTGAATTTTCAACATCTTCCCGATGGCTCGGTGCGAAAGAAGTGGGTTGTCGAGGTGCGTGTGCAAAATGTTCTCGCGCACTTGCTGTTCCTTCGACTCCATTTTCGAAACAACGACACATTTCACAATGAAACTCACGCAGTGTAAACAATACACGCTGAGGTCATTTCACCCAAAACTGCGTTGAAATCAACCCAAAGGGCGAAATGTTATAGCTTATTGAAAGTGATGTGATTTAACTGTGGACACTCTTTATTCTAAGAAAAATCATGCAGAACAAATTATTCAAAAATGGCCCCCTCAACCGAATGATGCGCCAGTATAATCAACATGGTGAAAATATTGGCATCACTTTGTCTGAAGAACAAAGAAAATCTCGCCTAAAGAGAATCGCAGCAAGCCGTGTTTTGAAACTGATGTGTTTTGTTTTTGCTCCTTCCGTTTTCGCGAAAAAATCAAACAATAATCTCGGTATTTAACTTAAACCAGCAGTGAAATCATTAAGATCTCCGCGTGCTTGTGTAAGAAATAGTGAAAACAACCCGTTTTCTTTTTTTATATTTTTATGCTTCGCCCCCGCACCCGGAAGAAGACTTACATCAGCTTAGTTTTGTTAATTAGTGGCAGTATTGCCACCCAGACATAAAATATTAAGTTAGAGTGTCTTTCCGCTTTGCATCGCGAATGAATCGATGATTATTAGCAAGAGGAGGAGTCGAAAAAAGCTGACGTCTAGGATCACGGTTCTCGGTGTCTGGTCGTTCAAAACGAACGGCATGGTAGCTGCTGCTGTTTGCATCGAACCTGAGCTGGCAATTACTACGTTTGAAGAAGAATATTGACGACGGAAAATCTGAGCAGAAATAAAGGGCCAATATCTAGAAGTAGATTTTAAAAGAAAAAACCAAAACCGTGCCAAACCGCTTAGTTTGTAAAATAATCGGTGTAAGATATCATGATGGTTTCCGACACTTCGGCGACAGCCGGCTTGATGTGGACGAGTTCCGACTGCAGCAGGACTTGGCTGATATCTAGGACGTCAAGGAGAGCTGGTTTGCAAAGCAATAAATTATTTATTTCTACCAAATTTTGAACACAATATCTTTTATCCTGTTTGATTTTATTTTGTCTATTTTGTTTTGTTTCGTTTTTCGTTATGCTTGTCTCTTTTCAGTTACATTGTAGCGGCCCATTGCTTTTGACGGAAAGTGCTACATACTTTCAGCGTATCGTTAACCAAGACGGACCCTGCTGCTAACCTTTCCCCAACTATCCAACATCCCAGTGATTTCTCGTAGAAGTGAAAAGGATTTCTCGGCTTCCTCCAAAGCGAGTATCATGTCAACACGAAATCATTGAAATCATTATCTAGAAAACCATCATTTACTGAAGAACTTCGTTCAAATTTTGCCTTCGTGTATTTTGCATTTGTTTGCGTGTACCGGAGGGAATGTCTATCATCAGCTCCTTCTACATTTAGGCTTGTTGGCAGAATGTGATGTTGAACATTAAGTTATATTTATTTCATATTTAGAAGATCTAAAATCACCATTTATTTCATGTTGCTTCTAGTCATTTGAGATTGATCTATTCTTATGATCATCTGGCACTAATTATATCTGGCACTTATCATATGAAATAAAAAAATATTTTTCGGAGCTATAGCTATCAAAAATAAATGGTGCTTCGCAGTTAAGCGACAGCTAACGGGTGGCACCTAAAATTTTGGAATTTCTTTCAAGCTCAGTTCTAAACAGACAAACATAATTGAAGAAGATCTGATTTATTCAAATAAAAGATACATTGTCCGTTGTTGAAAAAACTAGTGAACATTTGAAAACGGTCCGTAATCGGATGTTCCGGCGAAGCCTCCGTTTGATGTCGGAACAGGAGCGTTGTACGGCCTCCATGTCAGCTTTGCGAATGCATCTCTTGATTCTACCAATCAACTGTTTGCAATTCGTGGCTCTCCAGTTATTTTTGTACACCAAGGAAAAATTCTAAAATTTTAATTGCCGCCCGTTATGGCATCACTGTTAAGCTTTTCAGAGAGCTGCAGGCCTCTTCTTCTTATTTTAACCATGAATATAGCGCACCGCTATTGTAATGTGAAGCCTGATGTACTTTTTGACATTTCAAGCTGAACAATGCATTAGTTCCTAGGTAATATTGAGAGATCTCTTCGTCGATTTCTCTTCCGTTAATAGTTTGCCTATTAAACGATTTGCTGATTTTTTTTGATTTTTTGGATCCTCAATTACACTTTATATTTCCGTACTGTGTGTTGAAAATACTTGAACATATTTTTGGATAACCGTAGGAACGCAAAGAGAAAATCGACGAAGAGAGTCTTTCAATGTTACTAAGGACCTAATGCATTGTTCAGCTTGATTTGTTTGTTTTTAAACGAAGCATCTTGTATGTCGTTACAGTCGTTTTGTCTGCCATTTTTGTCAATCTAAAGATCAATGAAAAAATAAAAGTTTGGTCGTGTACGTCTCTCATGACCTGGTAGTAGACGAGTTTGTAATCATAGCAACCGAAATGTTATGATTGATTGTTTTCGTGAGCGGATGGGTAAAACCTGGGAGGGAGAGCTAAATACTACACGCGAAATCAATATTACAGCGACTGCAACGACGCAAGAAAATAATTGACGCGGAAAAAATATCAAAGCATGCTACCCGCTAATGATCAATTTTTGTTTTGCGTGTCACCGATGTTTTCGTTGTTTTTGTCGAAGCCAGTGCGTGACTCTGACGAACTTAAACATCGTTCCGCGTGCGGGAAGTTTAAAAATGAAGTGTCTCGTGAAATATTGCGGCCGGAGCTGCGAAAAGTGTCCGGAATTCAGTTTTTTTCGCTTCCCTAGCGATGGAATCACAAGATCCCGGTGGATAACGTTCTGCCAGTTGGATCCGGATGTGGAAATCAAGCCGAGTTCGCGAATATGCAGTGTAAATAAAACACAGCAGCAGCTAATATGAGTGCTGCTATGTGTTCTTCAGATTTGTGAATGTTCTGGTTTGTATCTTTTCAGGCCCATTTTGAAGATGCCTGTTTCAAGAATAATGCAAAGAGACGGAGGTTGCAATGTAAAAATGCTCTTCCAACCATCTGTGCGTTTACTTTGAATTCGGATAATGAACCTCCAACAGATTTCTTCAAATCTTGGCCTCTGTACTCGTCTCCGGCTCTCCACGATCACAATTATGCAAACTTTGTTGCTGTTGTTGCGGAATTGGTTGAAGTTGAAGATAAAGAATCGAGAAATGCGGAAATAGAATCAGTGAACGATATGCGAAAGGAATGTTGCGTGACGGGAGATGAAGATGATGTGGCAAGTGTTTCAAATAGTGAAGCACAAAAGCAAGAGCAGCATGTATTGGCTAAAGAAATGAACCAAGAGGTGTTTCAAAAACGTTATGCATATGAAAATTCGCAACTAGCCTCAGTCGAAGTTGACAGTGATGATGATGTAGTAAAGGAGAAGCAAAACTCATTTCGGTTGTTCAGGTAATTGTTTTGTCTTGATTGTTTTTCAATGATTATCATAGGTTCTCTCATCTTTGATACGAAGCCATAGCATAGTTTGGGAATTTCCGTCACACTGTAACTTTGCTCAACTATTCAATTACGTGCTTTTTTCGCAAATTGAAAATGTTTCATAACACACTATCGAGTGAATGGGATTGTTCATGGGGACACACTCTTTGATGTGGCTATGAACGAGAAGACGAAAGCACGAGTCGAAACTATGGACACTATAGGTTTCCATAGACGAGCGGATGCGAACAAAAAAATTCTGTCTGCCATGAAAATTCAAAACACTTACTGGCATTCGTGTAAAATGTTCATAGCATCAAAGGGAGTTCGTTTGGCTATAGCATCAACTGACAGTTCGTTTGGCTACCTTAATTTCGCCTCCGCTCTTCTCTGGGTACCTACAGTTTCTCTAATCGGAACGCATTGTGTCTCTTCGTGCGACGCTTTGTGCTTCATACGAGTGGGTTGAAATGGCAGACCCTTGATCCTGAGCTTACACATTATAAATCCAGTTATCAAAAAATATTATATTAAAATTAGAATCGATTCCTGGACACTGAAATCACAAAATTTGTGTGTTCGTCACTTTATCACTGATACCGTATACCTCAATTCCACAGTATTGAATTTTCAAAATAAACCTGGTAAAAACTCCCTGGTTAGGGCTGGTATCCAATTCAAAAGTACTGTAGAAAAGCATAGGCCAAGAAATCGCTCAAGAAATGAGTAAGCGTTGCTTTTCCGTTGCTTGCAGTACGCACCTGAAAAGAAATCCCGTGTAAAATTTCTCAAGAAACTGAAACTGAAACTGCACTGAAACTCAAATTCTTTGAGCGATTCCGTTTCAGCTGGATACTTAGCTTTACTTGAAATCTTAAGTTTTAATCATAAAGATAGAGTAGGAGCAGAATATAGGTAAACTGACCCTAGTTTATTCATTTTTTCCGTTTTTCGGTTATCGCTGGACAGAAATTTAAAAAAATCTACAACAATATTTGGAGTATGTCAGAACGTCTGTAATGTTATAAATGAAGGATCGGGAAATTAAGACAAAATCATACATGTAGACTGAAGCTTGTAGTTCACTGTTTGTCCAATAGCCAAATATTTGTCATAGGCAGCTCTAGGCAGCTAGTCAACTGACATATATCACATGCCTATCTGCCTATGAAAATTATTTGACGATTGGACAAATAGTGTACTACAAGCTTGAGACCTTGCTTTAAGGGTTTAAGCGGACATAATCTGATAAGATAGACCAACAATAATCTTAAATAATATAAAATATTTTTGACATGATATATTGAATGATATGCCATGCCATCGATCACGATCTGAAGTGTACTGGCATGACCTGAAATGATCTGACATGTACTTAAATGACTGAAAAAAAACTTGATACAGAACAAATCAAGAAAACAAATCTGCTATTAAAATTGTTTTCGACTTATTCGACTTATTCGACCTATAGGGTTGCAAATAAATGGCAGGAACGAGCAAAAAAGTGTAAGTCGAATGCGTCCTATTGGAAAAGGAAGTTTGCCGCTCTTCGTAAGGACACCTTGGTGAAAAAACTCAAAACAGTTTTTCGGAAAGATTAAATGGATCTCATCTTAGGAAACGTGAAGAAAGTGAGAAAATGGTCCAACGAATCACTTGTCGAAGGTTTACAAACGAGATTTGCTTGCGAACGTGGGTATGATAAGGTGCGTCAATTGCCATACGTTGCGTTGCCAAGCTACAGCTGCTTATTAGGAAAGATAAAATCGCTATATTTTGACACAGGTAAAACAATGCACGGAGCTATTTTATTATCTGCCAAGTTTAAGCTGAAAAATGTTTTTTTCATATAACACCCTAGTCATACACAGCAAAAAAAATCGTAATATCCACAGACGTAACTCTAGGATGTAAAACAGTTTGAACGGAATCGCACTCAACTACATCAAGTTTCAGAGAATAATACATTAAATATGTGATTGTATGTGGGTCTTCCCTTAGCTCAGTCGGTAAAGGCGGAGCTACAAAGCAACACCATGCTGGAGGGGGCTGGGTTCGATTCCCGGTCTGGTCTAGGAATTGAAAAATGTTTTCTGACAACTCTACAGTATTTGAAAGTACAATAATTGTATATTAGGAAACAATAATCATTACATACAAACTGTATTCACAAAAACTGTTTATTTCAAGCTCATACAGCTAGGCTCAATCTGATCAAAGTTACCCCGCTGATCAAAGATACCCCGGGTTACGGTACATAACTTTTTCAACCTCGATGATGTGCATCTAAATGAATGTAAAATTACAAAAAAAATTTGTAGTGTAGTCAAATTATATTGTGATATGAAAACCTTGAGTAGAAAATATGTTTTATTATTAATTGGATATTAGTAAATGTATGTCAAATGGGAGCATGTCAACTATCAAATGTCATCTCATTCACGTATAAATGAAAAATACTCAATGGTTGACATCATAAACCTACTATTGTGTTGATGCATTGCATTTGCTTTCTCGATGTTCTAAAAAACAAAAAGAGAAACACAACCAACACGCTGAAAAATCAAGATAGTCTATATCATGAAATATATGTTGTAGTGTGAACAGGATGTTATGCTCCATTCCTTAAATAGCTGCCATATTGTATTGCTTCAATTTTTTTTCAAAGTACAAGGCTCGACAACTGTGTACAGTGCAGTACACATTAGTGAACAATCTCCATCACGAAATCGCAGTAGTTTTGGAGTCGTGTGCTTTGGAAAATGATAGAATCTATCATTTAATATGGTGGCCTAATAAGGACTCTTTTTCTGATTCATCCTAACTTTTCGGGCAAAGCGCTGGCGTAGAGAACACAACACACGCGAACCTCGCTTAGTTGCTCTTTCTGCAAATTGTGCATGCGTATTGAAAGGTTAGAATTAAACAATGAGTTTACAACTCACTGAGTGGTTTGAACATCGTGGAACATCTTGAACAATGTAGGTTAATTACGATAGTGCATATGGCTATGAAATTAGTTGTTGTTTTTTGTACTTTGGCCCAAGAAGCATGCTAGTTGGTTCAAAGATTTTTTTCATTTCAGTGTCCTCTTCATAAATTGATATCAGTCCCTTTCGAATGAGCACTCCCTAGCAAACGGGTTGACTGATCTTGTTATGCTCAAGCCATTCCCTCGTTGTGCAAACAAAGACCAAAGTACCTTGAAAATAAGGTAGAGTATTTTGCCAGCTGTCAAATTATTCTTCCATACACGCTCATTCGAGCTTACTCAATGTTGAGTACCTTTAATAAATTTTATTAATATATCTAAAAAGCCAAACGTTGTGTTATTTTAGTTTATGAATTTGTTTTATTGTTATTGAAAATGTTTTTTTTGGGTCGCGTAGCGTCTTTGTCAGTTTGTGATTCGGAAGTTTAAATAAAATCTAAATCGTATTCGAAAATAAATAACCGGTGGGGATATGGAGCAGATAGCAGCCACGGTAGACGTGGCAAACGTATCTTAAAAAAGCTAAGCTGTTTTATCTTGACAGGGGTTTGTTGATTTTTAATAATATATTACAATAAAATTAAACTAAAGCTTTTCGAAACTCAGTGACGACAATGCCCGACCTCTCGATATAAGCGGTATCACCATAAACTAACTCTAAGACCAGTCAGTACCAGCACATCGGTCCCAAGCTTAATAATGCGCCCCTAATAATGAACTCACAATAACACACTCTCAAATATTCTGTCAAAATAACACAGAAAATCTCAATCACAAATATCTATAGAATATTGCACAGAAAAAGCTAACCTCACTTTTGACCATGAGAGTATAAGAGATAGCAATAGCCATAGAGATCGCAATACCCTGTCCTTTTTTCTCACACACGAATTTCTAAACACAAGGGCACCAGTATCTGTTAAATCTGAGGTGTGACGTCACTGTGATTTGGACCATAGCAAGGTGCTGGCTTCAAGGTGTACTTCGGATCAAGAGGTTCTACAACAGTGATCCAATTTCAAATCGCTAGTTGCATATTGATTGTTGGTATCACAACGGCTTGATTGGTTGACGAAATGCGTTTCTCTTCTGCGATGCTTGTGTGTGATGGATGTATTTACTTTCAGGTGCTATATTGTAAATTACCGATGCTGTGGCATGACCGCTTGCGAGCAACTGATGGAATTGGTTTTCGGATTGTGGAGTGATAACAGCAGCAAAAACAGATTCTATTTATTGGATCAGTTGCGCGTCGTACATTTCACAATGCGTAATGTGCATTAGTGGCTGCAGGTAGTACAGTGACTGGATGAAAACGGGGTACGGGGTGTTGGCAGTTCCGATTAACACGCACAATACAGAGTTGTAAACATACAATGTATAGGTGGAGAGCGGCGAGGTGGGACGTTTGCAAGTGGTAATAGGCAATGACGGCGGGTATTATTGTCAACCATTTTCAAGCCAGCTCGGAGTTTGTCAAATTCACGTATGTTGTGACAAACGACAGGCAGGTGATGCAGGCGGCAATGATGAGCGATTTGGCGCACAATAAATAAATTGTGGTTGTGGATGATTTACCAATGTGTACAGAGGACTCGATATAGCAGAGTTGCCAGAACCCACATGAGAGACATGTGAAACAAATTGAGAGCAAGAACCCCTAGCTTTGAAATACACCTTGCAGTCTAGGGGTGCGACACTAATCCATTCATAGTGGATAAGTTTGATTTATCCATGATTCTTTTTCATTTTTCACAATAACTCTCATTGATCTAAATATGGTAAAAATAATTTCTGCTACTTTCGATTACTCTCAATTTCATCCGATTCGATCGGATTTCATCCGATAAGGGCGTTAGAGTCACGCTTTTGGTAAATTTTACTTGATCGTGTACGTTCATTATGCCAGCTACGAAAACAATTTCTACCAACGCTGATGGTTTGTTTCAATCAAATTTTAGTGTGATTTAAAATGAATTTCTGTTTGAAACAAATAAACGAAAACTATTGAAACAACAAACATTTCCGTTTACATCCACCTACATTTTTCCTGTAATATGTAGAATTCTGGTTGCAGTTCAAAACCGGAAAAAATCATTCAAGCAAATCAATTTAAATGCTTTTCCATATAGCAGCAAAGTGTTGTATCTAGTGGAGCTGTGGAGAAAATCAGATGTGCTGTACAGGGCACTGGATGCGCCACAATGCAAACATAGGGAAATAGAGTAAAATCGTTTGGTGCTATGTGTTACCACACCTCTGCCACATCTCTGCGGTTTTTCCTTTTTACCCTTCTTAACATCAATAGAAGGGTATTAAGATCGCTTGAAAACTCGACTTTTTATCCGAGGCCCACAGGGCCGAGTGTCATATACCATTCGACTCAGCTCGACGAACTGAGCACATGTCTGTGTGTATGTATGTGTGTGTGTGTGTGTGTGTGTGTGTGTGTGTGTGTGTGTGTGTATGTGTGTATGTGCGTTACAAATAATGTCACATCGGTTTCTCAGCCATCTGTGAACCGATTTCAGTTCTGTTGACGGCAAATGGAAGCTACAACATTCCCATAGAACGCTATTGATTTTTTTTTCATTCGGACATTTCGTTACGAAGATATGAACGAAACAGTACTTGAAGGCCTATTATAATAGTAATCAAACAGTTTAGTCTCCGATTACATACTGAGCTATTTGTGTACCGATTTTAGTTTTGTTGGTGTCAAATCAAAGCTATGATATTTCCAAATAACTGGTCAAAATTTCATTATGATTGAATAATTCTTCATGGAGATATGACCAAAACAATACCTGAGAGCACATAATTGTGAGATGACAATATACTCGTTGCAGTGCAAAACCGAACAAAACCAATCACACCAATCGATGCCGCTTGCATTCTATTGTGTCGTATCTGGAGCGTTGTATAGCACATACAGCGGACTAGCCACACTATGCTACTGTATAGAATTAGAGCAGCATCGATTGGTTCGAGTGGCTGGTTTTCAACTGCAACGAGTATATTCGAAAATTACACAAAGTCTCCATTTACAATTTTCAACGAATATGTACTTATTTAAGCATCTTGAATCCATATCGATAATCAAAATTGAAGCTCAGGATTGAAGCTTTGTTAACGCCAAATTAAAGTTATAAAATTTCCAAATAAGTGTTCAAAATTTCATTATGTTAACTTCCCTTTTACCCTTCTTACATCAATAGAAGGGTATTAAGATCGCTTGAAAACTCGACTTTTTATCCGAGGATCCACAGGGCCGAGTGTCATATACCATTCGACTCAGCTCGACGAACTGAGCACATGTCTGTGTGTATGTATGTGTGTGTGTGTGTGTGTGTGTGTGTGTGTGTGTGTGTGTGTGTGTGTGTATGTGTGTGTGCGTTACAAATAATGTCACATCGGTTTCTCAGCCATCTGTTAACCGATTTCAGTTCTGTTGACGGCAAATGGAAGCTACAACATTCCCATAGAACGCTATTGATTTTTTTTTCATTCGGACATTTCGTTACGAAGATATGAACGAAACAGTACTTGAAGGCCTATTATAATAGTAATCAAACAGTTTAGTCTCCGATTACATACTGAGCTATTTGTGTACCGATTTTAGTTTTGTTGGTGCCAAATCAAAGCTTTGATAACTCCAAATAACTGGTCAAAATTTCATTGTGATTGGATAATCCTTCATGGCGATATGACCAAAACAATACCTGAGAGAACGAGAGCAACGAATTGTGAGATGAAAATATACTCGTTGCAGTTCAAAACCAAACAGTACCACCCACACCCATCGATGCCGCTTGCATTATATTGTGTCAAATCTGGGGCATTGTATAGCACATACAGCGGACTAGCCACACTAAGCGACTCTATAGAATTCAGGATCGATTAGCTCGAGTGGTTTTGAATTGCAACGAGTATATTCGAAAATTACACAAAGTTTCCATTTACTATAACTACACAATTTTGACGATTAAGAATTAAGTATTCATTTAGCATCTTGATTCCGTATTGATAATCAAAATTCATTCTGTGGACTAAATATACGAAATTTCTAATATTTGTGTAAATTATTCTTTTATAATAGGTCGTTAAACACTATTAATGTAAATATTTTAATCACTTCGATAAACAATATGTTCAGGATTGACAAATAGTTCTTTTTATAAACTAAATGTTTGAATATTCCTGGATCTTCTTGGAATTTCTGATGAAAATATGTATCCAGTACCATATTGGCCACATTTGAGTTCGTAATTCTGGTGAAATGTAAGAAGGGTTCAGTCTCACCATCGGTGGATTAATGCGGGTTTTTCAGATTGGCCAAGCTGACAGCCAATGTTGCCAATTGACACTCTAAACAAAATATGTTTGAATAAGTTAAAGGCACAATAATCGATGAAACTTTGCAAAAATCGACTATATCAAAATATCGGATGTAATCGTGGAAAATCGGCGATTATCTTTCATAGCGATGACCTCAAAACTGGTCGATTGGAAGGAGATGCGAATCGCTTATTACGACTTCGTTCGATAAAATACGATAATTTGGTTGAGTCGGATTTTCATAAATATTTTTAAATTTCATCCGGTTTGGACAAGATATTTTGATTTAACATCATTTCTATTCTAAAACTGAGATAATCCGGAAGAGTCGCGTCCCTAGCTTGCAGTCTGTACCTTGCAATAATTCTGGCGCTTTTCGGTACCTTTCGATACTAAGGCTTGTCCGCAACCAAATCTGGACACCCCTAAATACGCATATCTCTGGAAATACTTCACCAATGCCTGAAATATTTCGCAAACTGGTGAACGTATGTCTGTTCATTGTGTAAACTAAATTTTTGGTGAAACTACAAGATTTTAGATCGAAGATGGCGTCGAATGAAGAGCAAGTGCGATTGTGTGCGGGCCCAATGAAAATCCGGATCTGTCAGTCAGGAAACTTGCAAAAACGCTTGGTTTTCCTGCAAATAATGTCCATAACGTTCTTAAATATTTCAATACACGTTTGATACTAGCCAGGAAGGCTGAGAGTGGAACAAAAACGGATCTCAGGAACCACCAGAAGGACGCGGAGGTGAATCAAATATTGCAGAAGAGACCAGATCTTTCGGTATGTATTGTGGCTACACAGATAAAAAGAAACATTGAATTTTCTGCGTTATCTAATGCACATAAAGGGAATGCTAGATTTGCCAGAAAAAAATGGGATATTTAATGTAAATTTAAGTTATATGACGCCTGAATGTAGCCTGTTGTTTGAAATTGCAAATATTGTTGTATGACGAATGGAAAGTTGCAAACAATTTCGTTGTTTATGCCTCGTCTGGTTTGGATTTAAACGAGGGGGTATTTTATACGCTTGTTAAAATTAATTTTTTTTTTCTGTGTAGAAAATTAAAATGTCCCCAACTTCCGTGCATAATTTCAACCACCGGCAAAGTATGAAGTCGTTCAAGGTGAACATTGTACCGAACCTAAAGTGATAATGGACGATGAAACTTATGTGCTGGAAGACTTTAAACAGCTTCTCGGAATATCTTATTATACTGCCATGCAACGGAATGGCGTAGAGGAGCATTTCAGGTCAAAGAAAAAGGCCAAGTTTCCCACAAAAAATATTTGGTTTGGCAGGCAATATGCAGCTGTGGACGAACAAGCCATCCCTATCGGAACGGTAAACAAGGAAATATACCGCAAAGAGTGCCTAAAGAAGCGATTGTTACCATTCCTTAGCAGCCATGAAGTTTTGGAAGGGTATAAAGCGAATGGAGTCCATAGTGAATGTAAAGAGGCGAATCCACCTTACTGCCCGGAGTTGCGACCTATCGAGTGGTATTGGGCTATCGCGAAGAGAGAATTATTAACAAAAAGCTACAACTATAGAAAAACTTCGAAAATCTTGGACAAAAGCAGCTCAATCGGTTGCAGAGAAGTCTGCACCAGGGATGCCATATTCACAGACACGTCTGTAAATTTGCAGACTTTTCATTTTTATTGCAGACTTTTTTAACGATGCAGACATTTAGCAGACATTTTATTTATGTTGCAGACTTTTACAGACATTTGAAATATTTTTTTAAATTTCAAATAAAGGTATTCTTTGACGTTCGGATTTAAAATGTAAGAGGAACTGAACAGTATAGTATTTACGGTAAGAAGCTTTGTTGTAATATTTTGAAATATCGTAGGTATCATTGAAAGTAGAAATCCTTGAAGAAACGAAAGCGGTAGGCCTCTTGGAGGCACAATGGGCCTGGAGATATGTATCGTATAGGCCCTTTCCGAGGGCAACATGGAGTCCCTACTTATGTAGTGTTCAATTCCACGCTATTCAAACCCACGCGAAAAATTACTGTCAAAGCGTTGGTAATATTGGACCTTTGCTATTAAGTGACAACAATACAAATCATATTTGAGAAAATTAGACACTTCTTCTAAAAAAACATTTCTCCTATGGTCAGGTAGAAACTTCTCAGAAGGAGCAACCAGTTCATGCTAGAAGAACCTTAAAAAATTCATAACCGAAGTTCAAGATCCTCAAGAACTTACCAGAATTTCAAGACAGAACTTCCCCAAGAATCAAGAGAGGACTTATCAGAGCTTCAGAAAAAAGTGTAGGGAAGAGGAGTTCTCTGAAGTTTGGAATTTTTCAGAGGTTTTGGAGTTCTTCCCAGAAATTCAAAGTTGAACTTCCCAGAAGTTCAGAAAAAAAAAATCCCAAATTTCCAGGAAGGGCACTACCTATAAGTTATCAAAAAATCAGGAAAAAAATCCTCAGGACGATGCGTCATAGAAGCTGAGAAAAGGACTTCTCTCAAGTTTAAGAAATAAATTCCCAGAAGTTCCGAAAGAAACTTCTCGAATGGTTAGTTGGAAATTCCTAGAATTGCTTAGCAGCTTTTCCAAAGACCAGACGAGAACATTCTGCATTTCAGAATAAGGATTTCTCAAAATTCTTTAGAGAAAAAAAATTAAACTTCCCAGGAGCATTGGGGGTGCGTCCTTCTAATTTGAGCACGAATTTTCCAACAGTTCCGAAACAAACATCTCCAAAGTTCTGGAGAAAACTTCCCAAAAGTTCGGAAGAGGATTTCTCAGATGTCTAGGAAGAAACTTCAAGAACAAATTTAAGGAAATTTTCCTAAAAATTTTGGATTAAAATTTTCCTCGCAGTTCCAGATGGGATCAATCAGAAGTTTGGAAAGAATAAGCTCAGAATAAACTCTTCCGAATTTCAGGAACAAACCTACCAGAGAGGGCACTACCAGTAGGGTCAAGAAGGAATTTTTAAAAAAAATCATTAGAGAACTCCTCAAAAGTTCACAAGAGGACTTCTCAGAAGTTGCGAAGAGACCAAAAGTTCAGTTGGAACTACCCAGAAGTGCTAGAAAGCTTCCCTAAAGTTCCGAATCGAACATTCCAGCATTTCAGACTGAGAACTTCTCGAAGTTCATGAAACCCCAGAAGTTATGGTAGATTCTTTTGATAAAATCAGGAAGAAACTTTCTAGAAGTATAGGGAGATCTTCCTAGTAGTTCAAGCAGGAATTTCTCTGATATTCATGGACAAACTTCCCCGAAGTTCAGGCAAATACTCCCCTGAAGTTCAGGAGAGATTTCGGAAGTTCAGAAAAGAACTTCTCAGAACTTCAGGAAGAAACTTCTAACAACTTAAGAAGATTTTCCAAGAAATTCTGGAGAGTAGTTACTCAAAGTTTTGCAGAAACTTTCCCCGTAGTTCAGGATAGGACTTATCAGAAGTGCAGAAAGTACTATGGTCAGTAAAAAAAAATTCAAATGTTTCTGGAAGGTAAGGTTGGGTTCTTAAATGTGAATTTCGAAGAAAATAAGGAGTGGCTGCCAAGAAGTTCATGAGGAATTTTGCCTGAAGTTCAGGAGGCAACTTCCCAGAATAAAGCAAAGAGCCTTACAGAAGATCAGAAGAGAGTTTCCCTGAAATTTAAGAGATAATCACTGACTAATAGAAGAAGCAATCTATATAAAAATCATTCATATGACCATAATGATATTGATGATCATGAGTGATGTTTGCACCATATTAATATATGGTACACACCATCAATGGTTATTGTTGAATAAAAAAAAAGTCTTTTGATTTTATAAAAAGAAAATTGTGATTTTAAAATACAAAACTGGAAAGAGCTTTACAGGGGAATAAAAACTATAGAAAATTGTCTCATCTATGCGAATGTTTCAAGCTTCAGTGTCACTTTAAAAATATGAAACAATAGTGTAAGGTTGCATACAATCCAAGAAATAGATGCAGACATGTTAACATAATCACACAAATAGCGATAATGACATAACTCGCTCTCTTATTACGTCGGTTCTTGAAACACGTCTAATTTTCTAAAAAAAAATTACAGACTTTTATAGACATTCCCAGACATTTCAAATTTTTATCACAGACATTTGAAAAAAATATCTGGCATCCCTGGTCTGCACAGACCTTAATGGCTGAAGTAAATTCAAAAGTTCGTAGTTTCTTCATGCAGCCTAATTAAGTAAATGTAATTAGTTATAAGATGACTAATAATGCATAATGAAATGAATAGAAAATGCATCTCGGATTGAACTAATCGCAAATTTGTTTTATTCCAAATTTAATCTGTCCAGATTTTGTCGCGAACAAGCCTTAGTGCAGAATTTATTTGTTCACCGGAACAATTGGCGAGCAATCGAGTATCATCTCGTTCAATCGATTTACCACAATAATCGTTTATTTTACGACATTTTATTGCTCAATTGCTCAAAAGCCACACTTTTTGTATTCAACAGCTTGAGAAGAAACCGTTTTATAACTGGCACGTGACTACAGTAAATAACGAAAGAAAACTATCCTAACAAAAAAAAAAACTACCGTCTCATAAAACTTAAAACCACCTCTTAAGTGGTTTCTAAAAGGTAGTAACACACACGAATAACAACATAATCAAACAGTGGAAAACAACAATAAACATTCTTCAACTCGGCTCCCTCCACGTTCAGTTTGTGTCAGTGGTTAAGAAGCTGTTTCCCCCTTTCCCTTATTCCAAACAAAGTAACAGTCGTCAGCCTACAAAAAAAAAAAATGAAAATCCCATCCCGAAGGCAATTTAGGGTTAAGCCGCACGGGTTATTGTGTAATAAATACTGTTTCCATTTTCTTGAAGGGTGAAGCAAGCAAACCTGAAACTCAATCCCGTCGCGCATGTCAGTTCGGTTGCTTTCTCCCCCCCATGCTTTCGAAACGTCTTGGAAGATTCTTCGCCGCTTTCAAGTGGCTTCACCACTTAATTAGCTCTGACTGTTTAACCCTTCGTTCGAGTAGCTTATGTCGCGCGTTGGACGCGTCAATCGGTGACATATTGTTTGTTTACACAAACGCGTGACGTTTGTTCAATTTACTGCGTCACCTTGCGAGACGGAAATCGATGTTCAGGGGGTTAGTTAAAACGCAGTAGGCGCAAATTGACTGCCAGATTGAGTGGAAAATGGTTCGTTATTGATTTGCTCGGTTGACTGACGACGCCCGGAACGATGTTGGACGCGTGTTGGGTTAGGGATTTACGACGATCGACGGTTTTTTTCCTCAATTGTTCTCTTCAGTAAATGGCATTTTCTGGCATTCTGACAAAACAAGCTTGCTTGCAGGATAGAATTTCAAACAGATGCAACTTTTTGCCATTCGAAGAATCTTGCTCACACTCCTTTAGGCTTATCCTTTTCTCTCTCGCAAAAGAAAGGAAACGAGATCTAATTGAAACGCAAACATCACCCGTTTCTAGCATGTGACACGTGATGCAAACAAAACAACCTACAGATTGATCAGTATTGTGTCATTTCATTTGTCTTTCGCTGTCTTCTACTTCGGAGAAAGTGCTTCGTCAATCGAGCGAGTGCGTAGGTTCTGCCGCCCGGAAGAACCTTATCTGACGGTTCGAATCGGACCAATTGACAATTTACTGCCTACGTACTTACCCAACTGCAACGACGGCAACAACGACGACGGACCCATTGGTTCAGATGTCACATTCGGTCGGCCTCCATTTCCACTTACCTGCCTTCCATTAGGCGCAACGGCCTTTCGGATAAAAGCAGACGAGCATGTTTGTGTACTTTACGATCGTACCGGTTGCATATGGAGCTAGAGGCCAATCATCCCTGATGCCTGCCACCGACCGCCCTGTCGAAGCCGCCGCAGGTCCCGGTCGAATCAGGAGCGATGACACTCTCGAGAGCAGGGCGTTTGACATCAACTGCCAGCGCATATGTGAGCCGAGCCAAGGACTGCTGCGATGCGAGGAGCAAAATGATGAAATTATATAACGATATCGTAAAATTTGATGTTGGTTTTCCTTTCGGGTTACTGTGCGATGCGACGAAGATGACGACGACGACGAAGACGACGAGTGATGATGGCAATAGGAAGAAGCTGCTGTCTAAAGGACCATGGAAGCATAATTTCGGGGGCGAAACGTGTGTGCGCTTCCCTTTCTGGATGCTGGGGACTGTTTTTTTTTGGCACGGGGATGAACACTTTTCGCGACGGATTGACGTCGAGGGGGTGTGCGGCCCGTAATGATGTGTTAAAGATGCTCGGCGGTGGTTTTATTTATGCGTTATGTGCGTGAGTCGTTATGTGTCGTATGTGTTTTCTTTGTACTCCAAGGCAAAGGGCCTCAATCGAGAAGCGATAAATTATTGATACCTTGAAGCCCGTTGCAGTGGTGCTCATCTTGCGAGCTCATGCAGTGCGCACGCGGCCATCGCCGCTGGCCTAGTGCGGCCCGCGATAGTGTTTGAGAACAAGAGAACTTCTGTTGAATGTGCAGCTGTTTGCTGTCTCGATTTGAGCTGCATTTCAACTGTGCAATGATTGTGATTCTCTATAGTTTTATGTGAACAATTTTCACCGTGCTTGTTACACAGATGATGAATGACCAAAAAGGCGGATAGAAAGAAGAGAGAATGCACGTATTTTCGCACCCGCAACCCACAGGTTCATTCACTTTCACCATTCAGTATCTGTTGTCAATTGGTTCCGTTCTGTAGTCGCGGAATAGTTCTGAGAAGTTTAGGCAATTATTCAGTGAATGGAAGCCAGCACTAGCAAAAACGGAAAGTGGCTGATGAAGGACGTGTGTTTCCAGGAGAAGTGGTCTGAAATGTTTTTCTTTACGTGCATTAATCAAAACCGGTGTGGTATGATTGTGCAACAGAAGCTGTTGCAGTTATGAAGGAATTTAATGTAGGCGTCACTACGAGTCGAAACATGCGTCAAAAATGACGATAAATATGTCGGTGTGGCGCGGCTGAAAAATTTGCTGAGTTCAGGAAATTTGAGTAGCCAGCAAACATTTTTGTGAGAGAAGCAAGAAAACGAGTGCACAAAAGCTATGATTTCATATCGCAGAAAAACTCGCTTCCCATTCGAAGCCATTTTCTGATGGCGAGTTTGTTAAGGAACGTTTGGAAGCTGTAGTTCAAATGATTTGTCCCGGAAAAAGTCGCATCTTGCGCAAGTGAGTTTGTCGCAGGCGACCATCACCAGGCGGGTTGAAGACATTACGAAAATCTTGTGTTGATTTGAAGGAAAAAGTTGCCAACTTTGAATTTTATTCAGTGGCGCTGGATGAGAGCACGGATATATCTGACACAGCTCAATTGGCAGCTTTTATCCGCGGCATATCTATGAATTTGAGGTGATCGAGGAATTGTGCAAGTTTTGTCCGTGCAAGGAACGACAAAGGCCATTGATATCTTTAATGCTCTGTGCGCTGTTCTAGAAAAGTTTGATCTACCGCTGAAGAAAATGTCCGAGTTGTTACCGATGGAGCTCCCGCTATGTGTGGTATGTATTTTGTTTTCCATCTTATTTAAATTATTCAAGCTATACCGCAGTCTTCTGAAAATTACCAGAAGTGTCAGAGCAATTCTCCCAGTACCATTGCATCATGCACCGGGAGAACCTCTGCGCCAAAAGCGTGGGATTCAAAGACATGTCATGAGAAAATGTCATCAAAATAGTTAACTTCATCCGATCGCACGCATTGAACCATCAAGAATTTCAGGCTCTTCAGTAGACACGGATGCAGAATATGGTGACGTACCATATTATACTGGAGGTACGTTGGCTGAGCAGGGGAAAGAAAGCGCGACGCGTATTTGATCTTCGGAAAGAAATCGTCGAATTCGCCCGGAGCCGCCACGGTCCAGCTAGTGAAGAATTTCTGAGTACGCGCAGTGGAGACAGACTTAGTCTGATCAAACATTGCAACGCACCTTGAACGATTTGAATTAACGATTTGAATGTTACGCTGACTAAAAAATACGTTGACGCATTCCAAACAATGAAAAATGATTTCTTCTCGTAGATTTGGAAGGATTTCAAAGCGCATGACAAAAATTCTACAAAACCTTTTCAGCTCCATTCAGTGTTGATGCTGAGCAAGCCCCAGATAATATCCAAATGGAGACTAATTGTTGAGCTACAGTGCGACACGGAACTGGCGAGAAAAATTTGATGATACGACTGATTGCCGGAGTTCTATGCCAAATTTGTTCGGAAGAGCGCTTCCCAGAGCTGCGGCGAAATCGCGCTCTTTCGTAGCTAACTTGTTTGGATCCACATACATTTGTGAACAGACAGTTTTCCAAAACAAAAGCAAGAAGTAAGATAAGTGACGGAACATTTGACGATCATCATTGCGTATTTCGACCTCTAGCACGAAGGCTGATCTCGATAAAAGCTTTGCTCAAGAAAAGCGTAAGTGAATTATGTACAAAAATCGCCAAAAGCGGTAAAGCGCTCATTCTCATTTCATATTTTCAATGTCAATAGAAATGAAAGATATAAATCTACATTTTTGTTGCTGTAATTTTTTTATTTTGGAAGAAAGAGCACTGTTTTACATTTCAGCTAATATCTATCTAGCACGTGTCCTCAGAAGAAGCTGTTTTTTATTAAATTTTTAAGCCTAAAATAACTCATTGCGGCCGTGCTGGCTGAAATCCATTTTGGCCCGCTGCAAGCAATCTACCTGAGCACCACTG
>JASCZW010011102.1:0-33357 GCA_034211315.2 Aedes japonicus | reverse complement strand
TTCGCGACAATATTTACACTATTACTAATGTGCCACTTCTGAGCAAGCTTTTTATTATTGCAGCAATCCCTCAGCTCACGTCTCTACGGAATCATAGCGCTTCCTTCATTATCACATTGTGAAAACTTTACTTTTAAACTTCAATTTTTTCTGCAAATAATTCACTACCGGTGCAAGGTGAATTTAATACTTCAGGTGGTCTCAATACTGTATATGAAAATTTCAGTCATGTTTAAACGCATACTAATACAATCCATATCAAGTAAAATACTGGTCTGGCAGACTGAAGCTGTCTCCTTTACACCTATGCAATAGTGCCTGTGATGTCAAACTCGCAGTTCCCTTTTCAAACAAACGAGTAAAGGAGATGATTAGTTTTACACTGCCAGGCCTGTGTTCTTTGCCATGGGATATGATGCGTCAGGCTGTATGGTTTGTTTACCAATATTTCGGGAGGAAAGTGTACGTGCTAATGTTTGTAAACAAAACGTTTAGCTCAAACCGTTTACATTCATTTAGAACTTTTCACTCTTAGGCAAAATTGCAATAAACAGCTGTCATTATTTGCGTAATACACTATTGAGTGTTCCTTACTCTTTCGCTCCATTGCTAAATCTCATTTGATACCCCGCTACTCCACCCGTCTTACCAACAAACTGAAGAAAATAGACCACCTGAAGTATTAAATTCACCTTGCTACCGAGCAAGTTATGTTTGTTCGTATACATCTATAATTTGACATTTCTCTTCGAGTTCATCTAGTACCCATTAAGCTCGAAATCTAGAACGCTAAAATGATGAACTTGTAACTAGTCTTTAGTAACGCCCGCTCAGCCTTCAAGCAACAATCAATATGCAACTAGCGATTTGAAATTGGTTCACTGTTGTAGAACCCCTTGGTCCGAAGTACACCTTGAAGCCAGCACCTTGCTATACATATTTGCGCCTTTGTTTTGATTTGCTGTGTTATTTTGACAGAATATTTGAGAGCGTGTTCGCGTGAGTTCATTATTAGGGGCATATCATTGAGCTAGGGACCGAACTTGGGGCCGATGTGCTAGTACTGACTGAGCCAAAAAGAATCGTTTTTGTATGGGACCTACTGGTCTTATAGTTAGGCTATGCTTCAAGTGACTCTAACCACAGAAAACAGACATCCAAGTGCCCTCCCGAATATGTGTAAATTTTTGAAACTGTTATTTTGAAATTATAGCTCGTTTTCGTTAGTTTTGGTGAATCGTATGTTGATGACGCCACTTGCCCGCCTCGAGATTTGATAGGCTGTCAATTTTAGTTTGGTGAATCCTAGACTAGGCAGCGTTGTTTTTCCAACGGTTTGCTTTTAAATATTTACACAGTAACTTGGGAAAAAATGTTCGCCTGGATGTCTGTTCTCTGTGCTCCAACATACCCTGGCTCGGCTCTTTCATAGCGAGGTTGCAAAGTAAGAGGAAAAACCATAGAGATCATTTAATTTTGTTTTACGGCGCACAGTGATCGGAAACGCCTTTTTCACGGCGAAATTAATAAACCCTAAGGGTTATGTTGCCGAATCATGGTGTCTTGTACAAAGTTGTAACTGAACAAGTTGTCCATCTTGTTGTGAGAATATGGTAGTTCCAAACTGTACCGCTAGGGAGGCGCTGTTGCTAACTTTTGAACGAAACACAATAGAAGGGTGATGTCAAAAACAAGTTTGTAGGGAATATAATTTCAAGCAGCTTTGTATTACTGAGAGTATTCTTCATTTCCGGTTTGCGAATGGACATTTACCCAAATCTGAGCTGATCTTATTCGTGCAGCGCTGTGTGTCATTTGAATAGTTTCTGATTTATCAGTTCAATTTCCGCCGACTGTGTCATAACTCACAATATCATAATATTTGGTGATATTGTTTTATTGATTTTACTCTAGATAATTTGAACATTACTTATTGTTTTTGTAAGTCCATTTGTCTTTAACTTACTTTCAATCAATTCCCTGTTTCAGGAGCAACTCCTAACTCATGAACAATAACTATTAGGTCAGCAAAAATAAAAAATGGATTGCTGTTATAAAATCAACATCGACAAGCAAATAGTGAATATGGCAAGAGTAAATTAAAATGAATAAATGTTAGTTCTGTGAAATTTCAATAGACTTAACAAACTTTTTCAGGATATTTCAAATCAAGATGTTGGTTAATAGCTGCTATCGCTGAACACGAACGAAATCGTGCAACAATTTACAACATTTCTTGCATTTCAGGATCAATCGACGAATGAAGATCATATATAATAGATATGAATGGTTGTAGTATTTTTCATTTACAAAAATATATACAATATTATATAAATAATTCATGGGAATGGGAGGGACCATCAGGGCACCCGATTGAAGCACTCTGGATGGGGAGAGTGGAAATGCCAACTCCCCATTGCTAACAGTTTGTGAATAGAGGGCGGGCTCTTCTCCCCGCCTATTGGGACATCCTCACCTTAGATAGCTTGCTCTTCGGACCAATTGTTCAATCTTGTTGTTGGAAGGAGATTCTTTATATCCCTGTGGATACGTATAAGTGATGTTGCCTATCGATCCACCCAACCCCTTTTTGGCCCTTCATACAATGGCATGATTAGGATAATCAGTGGTTATTAAAGCTTGATCAAGTCTAACAGCGAGGAGAGCTCACTGCTGTCGGACTTAGTTTCCGTGCTACAATGCACAGTGGGAAAAAAAGTGCCCGAAACGCGAAAGAATTCTATATCTCAGCTCGGAGTGGAACGATTTCTGTAAATGATACCTTTACTTCAAGGAAAATTTCTAAGAAATTGAATAGACGTAGTTTTATTGGCCGCACGGAACTGGTTAGGGAGCAAATGAGCTCATTTTACCCTTGTTCCCCTATCATTTGTTTGTTATTCAGACATTTCTTTGCTCGGTGTAACTCAAGATCACCAAAATAAGGCTAGTCCTATGTAAAATTTCCTAGAAAATCGATTGAAGAAGGTTTCGTTTAACGCATGGCTCTGTGAATGAAGATATGGTGGAGTTTACCCTGATTCCCCTTATACAGTTGTGTTTTTCAGAAATTGTTTTGCTCGTTGTGGTTTAAGAAGAACAAAATACGGCTAGTCCCATGTGAAATTTCCTGGAGAATTGAATAGAGTTAGTTTTGTTCACCGCACGGCTCTGTGAATGAAGATATGGCTGGTTTTACCCTGATTCCCCTAATATTTTCATGTTTTTCACTATTTTCTTTGCTCGGTGTGACTCAAGATCAACAAAATAAGGCTAGTCCTTTGTATAGTTGCTAAGAAATCGATTGTTATTGGTTTCGTTTACCGCACAGCTCTGTGAACGAAGATATGGTTGATTTTACCCCGATTTCCCTTATATAGTTGGGGTTATCAGAGATTGCATGGTTCGGTTTGTCTCAAGATCAACAAAATGAAGCTAGTCCTATGTAAAATTGCCTGAAAAACCGATTGAAGTTTGTTTCATTAACCGCACGGCTCTGTTAATGAAGATATGACTGATTTTACCCTCATTTCCCTGGTATTTTTGTGTAATTCAGAAATTTATTTGTTCGGTGTGTTTCTACAGAAACAAAATAAGGCTAGTCCCATATAAATGTTTTTGGCCAATCGATTGGAGTTATTTTCATTTACGGCACGGCTCTGCGAATGAAGATATGACTGATTTTACCCTGATTCCCCTAACATTTTCGTTTTTTCCAGAAATTTTTTGTTCGGTGTTTTTCTAAAGCAACACAATAAGGTTAGTCCCATGTAAATTTCCTGGAGACTTGATTGGAGTTAGTTTCAACAGCCTGTGAATGAATATTTGGCACATTTTACCCTGATTCCCCTAAAAAAATTGTAATTCAGAAATTTCTTTGGTCGGTGTAACTCTAGATCAACAAAGTAAGGCTAGCCCTATGTAAAATTTTCTGGAAAATCGACTAGAGTTAGTTTTGTTCACCGCACAGCTTTGTGAACGAAGATTTGGCTGATTTTACCCTGATTCCCCTAATATTGTTATGTTATTCAGAAATTGCTTTGCTCTGTGTGACTCAAGATCAACAAAACTATGCTAGTTCTATGTAAAATTTTCTGGACAATCGGTTGGTGTTGGTTTCGTTTACCACACGGTTCTTAGAACGAAGCTATGGCACATTTTACCCTGATTCCCCCAATATTTTTGAAATAAAGAAAAAAATCATTATTAGTAAACATGGCACCGCTCGAACGTCATCTAATGAATTCGTGAAAATGCTGTCTACTGCCTACTTTATACTTTTAAGGTATTTACAGCTCACGACAAGAATGAAGTCAATGAACTTAGAGGAATATTAGGGGAATCGGGGTAAAATTGACCATATCTTCGTTCACAGAACTGTGCGGTGAACGAAATCGATTTCAATCGATTTTCCAGCAAATTTTACTAAGGATTAGCTTTAATTTGTTAATCTTGAGTAACTCCGACCTAAAAAATGTATGATAAACACAAAACTATTGGGGGAATTAGGGTATAATCAGCCGTATCTACGATCAAAGAGCCGTGCGGTAAACGAAACCAATTTCAATCGATTCCCCAAAAAACTTCACAAAGAACTAGCATTATTTTGTTGATCATGATTCACACCGAGCAAAGAAAATTGTGAAAAATATGAAAATATTCACATTCACAGAGCCGTCCGGTGAACAAAACTAACTCTAGTCGATTCTCCAGAAAATTTTACATGGGACTAGCCATACAGTTCTTTAATCACATCGAGTAAAGAAATTTCTGAAAAACACAACAATATTAGGGGAATAAGGGTAAAATCAGCTATATCTTCATTCACAGAGCCGTGCAGTTAATGAAACCAACTCCAATCGATTTTCTAGGCAATTTTACCTAGGACTAGCTTTATTTTGTTGTTCTTGAGTCACACGGAACAAAGCAATCTCTGAATAACACAGCAATATTAGGGAAATCGGGGTAAAATCAACCATATCTTCGTTCAAAGAGCTCTGCGGTGAACGAGAATAATTTCAAGCGATTTCTCAGCAAATTTTTCAAAGGACTAGCCTTAATAGTTACACCGACCAAAGAAATTTATGATAAACACAAAACTATTAGGGGAATCAGGGTAAAATCAGCCACATTTACGTTCACAGAGCCGTGCGGTAGATGAAACCAACTTCAATCGATTCCCCAAAAAATGGTTCAAAGAACTAGCATTATTTTGTTGATCCTGAGTCACACCGAACAAAGAAAGTTGTGAAAAACATGAAAATATTAGGGGAATCAAGGTAAAATCAGCCATTTCTTCATTCACAGAGCCGTGCGGAAAACAAAAACTTTTTCAATCAATTTTCCTGTCAATTTTTCATAGAACTAATATCATTTTGTTGATTTTGAGTCGCACCGAGCAAAGAAATATCTCAACAACAAGGAAATAATAGGAGAACAAGGGTAAAATGAGCTCATTTGCTCCTCAAGCAGTTCCGTGCGGCCAATAAGACTACGTCTATTCGATTTATTAGAAATTTTCCTTGAAGTAAAGGTATCATTTACAGAAATCGTTCCACTCCGAGCTGAGATATAGAATTCTTTCGCGTTTCGGGCACTTTTTTCCCACTGTGCAATGGGTGGTAGTACATATCATACATACAATATAATTTCAAGCAGCTTTGCTAAAAACATCATTTTTCTATCTCCTCATCCGGCCATGATAGAGCTATTTTTCTGCGATTTTTTTTTATTTTAACTTTTTTGTTTCTCATTTTAGAAGTAGGGTCTCTTGAAACAAAATATAGAAAACGTTATAGCGCACATTTTTGCAGTTTTTTAATACTGCTTGTGATTCACAAGTTACGAGTAATTTCAAATAAAGAAATGTGTTTTTTCTTTTCGCCCTTATGAGTGTTTAGGCGAGAATTGGTCAGAAAATCTTTCTGTTTGTCTGTCTGTCTGAACCTAATAGACTCGAAAACTGCTGAACCGATCAGCGTGAAATTTTGCATGCAGGGGTCTTTGGGGCCGGGGAAGTTTCTTATAAAAGTTTAAAACCCCTCCCTTCTCTGGAAAGGGGGGCTCCCATACAAATGAAACACTAATTTCTACATAACTCGAGAACTAATCAAGCAAATGGAACCAAATTTAGTATATGGTGGTTTTTTAAGACAAAAAATTGTTCTATGTTGATTTGAGACTCCTCCCCTTTCCGAAAGGGTGGGATCCCATACAAATTAAAAGCAAATCCTTGCATAACTCGAGAACTAATCAGGAAAATGGAACCAAAATTGGTATGGGTGAGTGTTTGAAGGTAAGAAATGTTTTATGGTGGTTTGAAGCCCCACCTCCTTCTGGAAAAAGGGCCCCCATAAAATTAAACACAAATTTAAGCCAAACATGAGAACTATCCCTACTGCTATGCTAATTTGTATGTTAGAGTATTTAGATCCGGGACAGCATCTTATGATGGTTCAAGACCCCACCCCTCAAATTTGGTATGGGTGAATTTTCGAAGGTAAGAAATGTTTTAACGGTAATTTGAGACCTCTACTCACTCTGGAAAGGGGGGGCTCCAATACATACGAAACAAAAATTTAAACGAAACATGAGAACTATCCCTACCGCTATGCAAATTTGTATGCAGGGGTTTTAGGTCCGGGAAAGGATCTTATAATAGTTCGGCACCCCTGCCGCCTTTATAAAGGGGGGCTCCCATGCAAATGAAAAACTATTTTCTGAATAACTCAAGAACTAATCGAACAAACGGAACCAAATATGGCATGTGGAGGTTTTTGTAGGCAAGAAATGTTTCTACGGTGGTTTGAGACCCCCTCCTCTTTGGAAGAAGGGGCTCTCATACAAATGAAACACGAATTTGAGCCAAACATGAGAATTATTCCAACAGGTATGACTATTTTTATGCAGGGATATGTCAACCAAAAATGAGAATCATACGTACAATTATGAAAACTTATATATAGGGGTTGTTGAGGCCGGAGAAGGTTCTTACGATGGTTCGAAGCTCCTTCCTCGCCTGGAAGGGGAGGACTTCCTTACAAATGAAACACAAATTTCTGCAAATTTCGAGTTCTTGGAATTGGAGTTCATCAAATGGAACCAACTTTGGCATGTGGGGGTTTTTGGGCAGGATTTTTTTCTTAGGTGGTTTAAGACGCCGTCCCTCTGGAGAGGGTGAAGGAGGGCTCTAAAACCAATGAAATAGACATTTAAACAAAACATGAGTATTAGTTGCATGGATAGCAAAATGTGTATTTTACAGGTAAGAAGTATATTCTAATAGAAGTTTGAACCCCTTTTTAGTCAAGAATTGCAAGAGAAAATTACGTACAAACTGATAAAGGGTGATACGGTCAAAATTTGGTCAAGGGAAAACGCGTGTAAATCGGTGAAATCGTTTATTTAAAAAATCAAATTAAATTCCTTTTTCAAGTTCAATTAGTATAAAATTCAGGAAAAATATTCAGTTAGGCTTCCGCTTTTCCAAATCCGAATTGCCGGGCCTTACGCTTGACCCCTGCCATCAGATTTTTGTACAGCCACCTTGTCCACCTTCTTCGCCGCAGAAAGCCAGTTTGCCTTGAACTGCTGCTCGTCCTTAGTAGTTTTTGGTCTTCTTTAGCTTCCGCTTGACAATAGCCCAGTATTTCTCAATTGGGCGGAGCTCTGGCGTGTTGGGAGGGTTCTTGTCAGTGGAAACCACCTGCACGTTGTTGGCGGCGTACCACTCCATGGCCTTTTTACCGTAATGGCAAGATGCCAAATCCGGCCAAAACAATACGGAACAACCGCGTTTCTTCAGGAAAGGCAGCAGACGTTTATTCAAACACTCTTTCACGTAAATTTCTTGGTTGACAGTCCTGGATGCTATGAAAATGCTGCTTTTCAAGCCACAGGTACCGATGGCTTGCCAAACCAGATATTTCTTTGCGAACTTTGACAGTTTCGTGTGCTTGAAAATATCTGCTACCTTTCCCCTTCCTTTTGCCGTATAAAACTCCTGTCCCGGAAGCTGCTTGTAGTCGGCTTTGACGTAGGTTTCGTCGTCCATTACCACGCAGTCAAACTTCGTCAGCATCGTCGTGTACAGCCTCCGGGATCGCGCTTTGGCCGTCGTATTTTGTTTATCATCGCGATTTGGAGTCACTACCTTCTTGTAAGTCGATAGTCCGGCTCGTTTTTTGGCTCGATGCACGGTTGTAGACGATACACCCAGCTTATTTGCGGCATCTCGGAGAGATAGGTTAGGGTTTCGCTTGAAACTACCGGCAACTCTCTTTGTCGTCTCAGCGGCTTCCGGTTTTCGATTTCCCCCGATCCAGACTTCCTGGCTGTCGACAAACGTTCCCCAAACACTTCAATTACATTTGTAACGGTTGATTTGGCAACTTTTAGCGATTTTGCCAACTTTGCGTGCGAGTAGCTCGGATTTTCGCGATGCGCGAGCAAAATTTTGATACGCTGCTCTTCTTGCTTGGACGGCATTTTGACAACTGAAGAGTGAATTCCAAAATCAAAATAGGAGCAACATTCTACACACACACACACCTTTAAAATGAGGGGTGTTCAGCTTTTTAAATGCAAAATTGAAAGAAATACGTCAAGCTGATATTGACCAAATTTTGACCGTATCGCCCTTTAGGATACGTTTGTCTTTGAAATGCTTCTACGCAGAAAGTAAAACCGGTAGAAATTAGGGGTTATTAATAACAAAAACCTTTTTTTTTTTCATAAATAACACACACAAACAAACAAAAATACTTTAACCAGATTCATTCAGAACAAAAACTATAAACGCACCAATTCTATTAATTTTTCATTCATTTAGTCGCATGCGTTGCAAGGCTCGCACCAGGTTCAGCTAGTCAGAGATATTTTCGTAATCACATTCATTGGGATTATGTTTTTCTTGCACAAATACAGAAAACTCGATTGCTGTGTGAATCGCCTCATGTTTTCAAAGGAATAAAGGAACAAAGGAACAAAGGAATACGCAGAAACCCTGTTGATAATCAATCTAAGCAACATTTTGCTGGATTTTCATGTTGTTTATTTGGTTAAGCCCTAACAACGCAAGTTTCCTAAAAATAAATTGTAACGTTTCGTTATCACCAACGACTGGAACTGAAATACTCTCATTTTCTGAGTCAGGAATAAAATCTACATTGTGCTGATTGAAATCACCATAATTATGAGCTTTTTAGTCAGGGGGAAATTGAGTTGCAATTTCTTCTGCTGTTTGAAAAAAAAAAAGATTTAGTAAGTTGACTTGACAAGCTTGATTCAACTCCTCGTTGAAAGTAAGTCCCGATCATCTCTAAAAACATTTTAATCACTGCCAAGAAATCCTTCACTTTTAATGCTCATTTGAATCATCGCATGAGCAAAAACATATGGTGAGCGCTGTCAAATCTTTCTTCTCTTTTCTCACTCTCCTTCATTCACTCCTAGGCAGAAGATACTGAAGCTGTGTACCAATTCACGAGTTAGTTTCAATTATCACTTAAATTTGACAGATGGACAGTAATCAATTAAGTCTGCTACTCGAACTGACTTATTTCTGCCAGACGGTATCTCAATTTTGACAGACATCTTGTCGAAAATTTAGTGATCAATAACAAAACGGATTTTAATCGATTATTTGATTATTTTCCATCTGTCAAATTAGTAAATGAACATTTCTTCGCGAGTTAGTAGACAGCCTAAGATTTATATGTTTCCAGACGCGTGTATGCAAATGATTTAAAGTTGAACGTTATTCGATACAATTTTTCCCATAAATAGTGAAATGTGAATTTCACACCAAAAGAACCGGTAATTGTCATCTTCGAATTGCTTGGCAACCATTACGGTATTATGGTGCTGATACAATGATCTTCTATGGTTGTTCACGATTGATGATATCATCCGTGAGAAAACCCAGAGTGTCGCAGAGTATGATATTAGCTCTATGAAATAATTCAAAAACAAGCATCCACCAACCAAATTCACTGAAGGCCAATTTGTTCTAGGACAGTTTTCATCATAAGGAATCGATAAACCATTCATAATTGATTCCCGATCAAAAATTCCTTCAGCGCCACGAGGACTGAACCCTCTGATTAAAGGTCGAATCTAAATTGCAACCACCAATTCCGATGGTCTGTAATCAAAGAAAATTGCAAACACCACCAGCGGCTCATTTTCGCGGGTGGAAAGCGTCTAGGAGTATCAGTTATTTCCCAAACTTGGAACGCATCGGCCATCATGGAGAAGGCACGGAATCTCGTTAAGCGGATTAAAAGTTACATCACCTCCTTCGACGATGAAAGTGACTTTTTCCTCCCGATGAAGTACTTTCTCGTGATTGGCGCCGTTCACATCCCGACGCAGGATTCGTTCTACCGTCGTCTGTTCGTATGCTACCGGGTGCTGGTGGGAATCCAGTTTTTCGTCTGGATCGATCGAGTCTACGTGGCGCTGTTCGAGTGGAAAACCCGTGGTGATCTGATTGGAGTGAATACGTTTTTCCTGGCTCTGGTTATGATCTTGATGAGGGCTGGTTTAATTTGGATGTATCTGAAGAAGCTGCAGGGCGTTTGCGCTTATCTGAGTCGGCGGTTGAATGAAAATCGAAGCGAGAAGCGGTATCAGTCGTACCAGGTTGATGCGAAAGATTGCCGTTGGGCTGGAGGTGACGTTCATCGCGGATCAGGTCATGTTCTACGTGTTTGGAGTTCATCGGGATCAGATATGTACTGCACACCGGATAACATCAGCCGGATGGATTGGCGGGTGAAGTTGTTCTTCGATTGTGACCAATGCGAGTTATAATTTTGTGTTTTGCTCGATTATCATAGTGATGATCATAACGGTTTTGACCACTCTGTTGATCGCATTCGATACCGAGTTGGAGGAGGTGGTTTTGGCATTTCAAGGGATTTTCGAACGAGTTGATGCGAAGCTGAATGAGTTGGTTGGCAAGGGCGAACGGATGACGAGGGAGGTGAAGTTTCGAGAGCCTCTTGAAGAGACATTGTACTGGTATATTTTGGAAAAAGAGCTGAACATGGTTGTAGTCAGGCACTCCGAGTTTCCTGGACCAGTTGGGCACGTTGGGTGAATTTTTCAAGCTAATCTTTATGTTGATGTATTACATGGAAATCGTGGTTTTGGGTTGTGCGCGCTGTTCACATCAACGAGCAAGGATTGACCTTCAATTCGGTCATCGTGGGAAGTTACGCCGTTGCCCATCTGATGGAATGTTACTGGTTCTGTCGACTTGTGGATAACTTGAATGATACGGTAGGTCTTCCAAAGAGCTGTAGTTAGCAAATCAACTGATTTCAATTCCTATTTCAGAACAATCAAATTGGCATCGCCGTGTACGGTTTGGACTGGCATCAACGATTGCGAAAGGTGCCCTGCTCAGCTAAAATGTACCGAAAGATTCGAACATCCCTGCTTACGATAATGAATAAATCGCAGCAGAATTTGGGCATTTCATGCGGAGGGATGTTCGAGATGTCCGCGGAGGCTTTCCAGCGCTTGGTGAACATGATCTACAATTTTTTGATGTTTCTGATTAATACTACCGGTTCCACCCAGGGGCAGTGAAGTTTGATTAACTTAGCCCTTCTTCGAGGCACACCCCTGCAAATAAATGTGCCACGTGACTATTTTACGACTCATTAAATGACGTTTTCTCTCAACCCTTTTCTTGGAATCCCCAGGAGGGCAGTTCCGTTGAAGCAGTTGTTTGAAAGTTATGTGAATTGACTTGCTGTTGGGTGTGTTTATAGAATTTATAATAGTGTGCACGATAAACCAAACAATTCAATGTAGACTCTCCATTATCACGTTAAATTAAATTTCGTTCACGAATAAAAAAAGCGTCGTCCTTGGACCTTGGTGTCTTTGAACGTTTGTACTTCTACTGGTGAACTTCCTCAAGCTTTGTTTTTCTTGTTTTTGTTTGTGTTTCCTGATCCGAGTTATTTTCTTTGATATTCCGTTGATTGACCGTCTAAGATAGGCTATGATTATTATTATTAGTAAAACTGTTGCTACAGATAAAAGAGGCTCAGAACTCGTATTTCGCTGTTGAATTGTTTCAGTGACACATGATGGAGTAGCTGTCTATTGCTTAGTGTACGGTTGTGTATGAGTGTAATGTTCAAATCAATTTGCATCCAACTCTTAATGCGTATGTTATGTAGGGCTGTTCGAAAGAACTCGGGTTTGAATTCAACTTCAATGGATGAAAACGTTAAAGTTTTGAAATTAACTATGCAGTTGGAGAATGAGATGATGAAGTTTCCCGTTAAACTTCTGTTGTTTGGTTCACACATCGATGAAGTCATATTATTTTTAACGCTTATTAAAAGAATGGCGAATAATTTTCCTTCTGTCTGGTATTCTGTCCTTGATGTACACTGTAGTGGGGTGCATCAAGGGTTTTATGCATTTGTTTTTTCGGAAAAGGCCGTGCGTTTCGCAGTTGCTCTACTCCGTTACCGATCAGAACTAGTATAATTGGACAGAGAACCACATATACTATTTAAAGATCAGTACCGGCGCCGGCCACGTCATCACGGTCTTTGGGGCGGCGGAAGGGTGATTAGTTTATCTCTGGGTCTCCACAAATGTCAAAGGAAGGATAGATTTGTGTTAGTGAGGCAGGTTTTATTTATAGATCATGGATTCACTGTGGTAGTAGTAAGTGAAGCGATCAATGAAAGCGTAGTAGTCAGCTTTTTATTCAAAATTTAGTGGTGATAGAAAGAGGCAAGGGACAAATAGCAAGGAAGTGGACGGGCCTGGGATTGAACTCCCAACCATCTGCTCAGTTAACAGAACGGGTAACCACTGAGCTACCCAGCCACATCTAAGTAACAACCCGAATAGAAAATTACCATTACCAGTATAGTTGACTTCAGTAATATACCTTTGATTTTTACGGTTTTTGAGTTCGCTGATCTCTTATTATAGTCTTTCTAGTATATCCTAGTTAACTTAAAGTTCCATAAATCAACACTCAAAAAAATCGTCACGTTATTTCCACGTGAAATTTCACGTAACTTTCACCTGAACACGTAACCAAATCTTCTTCAGAAGAATCAGGTGAACATTACGTGCCAGTGAATTGCACGTGAAAAATCACGTAGCAATTACATGATTTTCACGTAGAATGAGGATTTACGTGGAAATCACGTAGCTCATACGTGAATTCTACGTGTTTATTACTGGTTTTGGCAGTGGACGAAAATTACGTGCGTTGCACGTGGATGTGACGTGTCGATTTTTTGGAGTGAAGGTGTTTTTTTGTTATATCGAGTCGTATTTTCTTCTATGTTATTCGTAATATTTGGTTTTTGTGGGCGGCTTATTGGGCCTACGCCAACCATCCTGTCTCGCCGGATGGCCATCGTGCCAGCATTGATTAGCGTCCCAGCTGGACACTAGGACGATCGCGCTGATGAGGCTGCCACCTTGGATCTAGCTGGACGCGATACAGCATTTCTTACTCAGCCGCTGGATACCAGAACAGACGCTGTTTGAGCCGCACCTCCGTGGTGAATCAGACGCTCGGCTTGGTAGAGGCTTGGACAGGGCTGCTTTTCGGATACGTGTGGGTTTTTGGAAGAAACTCAACAGAGTCCAATAACTGTTCAGTCCCCCCACATCCTAGGCAGCCCCCGCTGCTTGTCCGGGGCTGTTTATTTAATTCACAACTAACCTCCATATCTGGAGGCCGTTCGCTATCCGCAACCTGCGACCCGTCGGGTGGCTTACAGCTCAGCCCCGTAGAATCTCCACCTACTCAACGGTGTTTTTTTTTTGTTCTGAACCGCTCTCGCAAAGGCCATATGCCACAGGCCGACATGTGCAGAGATACTAACGGGGATATTCTCACGAACGAGCGTGAAGTGGTCGAAAGGTGGCGGCAGCATTACGACGAGCATCTAAATGGCGATGCGGCAGAGAACGAAGGTGGCAAGGTACTGACCTTGGAAGCACGCGCGGAAGACGATAGATTCCCGGCTCCAGATCTGCAGGAGATTAAGGAGGAGATCGGCCGGCTGAAAAACAACAAGGCCGCTGGCGTAGACCAACTGCCAAGTGAGCTTCTAAAATACGGTGGTGAAGCACTGGCGAGAGCGCTGCACTGGGTCATTACCAAGATTTGGGAGGAAGAAGTTTTACCGGAGGAGTGGATGGAAGGAGTCGTGTGTCCTATAAAAAGGGCGACAAGTTGGGGTGCGGCAACTACCGCGCGATCACATTGTTAAGCGCCGCCTACAAGGTACTCTCCCAAATTTTATGCCGCCGTCTATCACCGATTGCAAGAGAGTTCGTTGGGCAATATCAGGCAGGATTTATGGGCGAACGCGCAACTACGGACCAAGTGTTTGCCATCCGCCAAGTATTGCAAAAATGCCGCGAATACAATGTGCCCACACATCACCTGTTTATCGATTTCAAATCAGCGTACGACACAATTGATCGAGATCAGCTATGGCAGAGTATGCACGAATACGGTTTTCCGGACAAACTGACAAGATTGGTCAAGGCAACGATGGATCGAGTGATGTGCGTAGTACGGGTTTCAGGGACATTCTCGAGTCCCTTTGAAACTCGCAGAGGGTTACGGCAGGGTGATGGTCTTTCGTGCTTGCTATTCAACATCGCTTTGGAGGGTGTAATAAGAAGAGCGGGGATAGACACGAGTGGCACGATTTTCAGAAAGTCCGGCCAGTTACTTGGTTTCGCCGATGACATCGACATCATGGCACGGAATTTTGAGAAGGTGGCAGAAATGTACACTCGACTGAAGGCTGAGGCCAAACGGATCGGACTGGCCATTAACGTATCGAAGACAAAGTACATGCTAGGAAGAGGCTCTAGGGAAGAAACGGAGAGTCTCCCAGCTCGAGTTTGTATCGACGGCGATGAAATCGAGGTGGTCAACGAATTCGTGTACTTGGGCTCACTGGTGACCGCCGATAACGACACCAGCAGAGAAATTCAGAGGCGTATTATGGCAGGAAACCGTGCTTATTTTGGACTCCGCAAAACTCTTCGGTCGAAAAAAGTTCGCCATCGCACGAAATTAACCATCTACAAAACGCTGATTAGACCGGTAGTCCTCTATGGACATGAAGCGTGGACTATGCGCGCAGAGGACCAACGCGCCCTTGGAGTTTTCGAACGGAAGGTGATGCGTACCATCTACGGCGGAGTGCAGATGGAAGACGGATCGTGAAGAAGGCGAATGAACCATGAGTTGCATCAGCTGCTAGGAGAACCTACAATCGTCCACACCACGAAGATCGGGCGATTACGATGGGCCGGGCATGTCACCAGAATGTCGGATAACAACCCGGCAAAAATGGTTCTCGTCAATAATCCGACTGGAACACGACGAAGAGGTGCGCAGCGCGCAAGGTGGATCGACCAGGTGGAGGATGATCTGCGGACACTTCGCAGACTGCGCGGCTGGCGACAGCTGGTCATGGACCGAGTGCAATGGAGACGACTTCTATGTACAGCAAGGGACACACAGGCCCTAGCCTGATTGGTAAGGTAAGGTGTTTTTTTGTTGGGTTACCCCAACCCGGGAACAAGTTGATACTTCTAGTACATAATCACTGTAACTAAAAAATTTGGTCCGGTGGTACTGTCAAACGTGTCAAACCGAAAAAAAAATCTAGCGTATCTTCTAAAAAGGTCGGAATGCGGATATGACATGCGATATTGTGTGCGATAAAATATGTTAATGTAAAGTTTGTTAAATTTTACGCTTGCAATGAATACGGAATCAGTGGAAACATAAAAGTGTGTCGTACATAAATCTATACATCTCGCACTGAAGGGAGGGAGAGTTATTAAGTGTGACAATCGGTTCAACATTTTGGATTGCTTAGTGTTTCAAAGGGTATGAGGTGCCGGTTAGCGTTTCCTAAGGGAAGTGGTCAATGATCAATTGCGCAAGAGTTCCAAGGGATCGTTCAAACATAAAGTCCATTATTTTTGAATATTTGTTTGTTAGCCGTTTGAATATTTCTGAAAGCGAAATAAGCGATTAATTATTCGTTGGCCAAACCAGTAATTTAAAGTGTATTGTGAAGAGTAGATTTTAATTGTATGCTAAATGTAACGTCTAAATGATCCAAAATTTACACTACTAGCAACATAACTTTAATAATGTACAAAACAAAAAACAAAAATAGATTCACTTGTTCCAAATATCGACGAAAACCCCTCAACCGCTTCAATCTTTCGCTTCTTACGTGGATTTTGCACTTGAGAAAACTCCGCAAACGAATCCTGCTTTCAGAAGCAAACAGTTACTTGATCACATTGATACGAGTACAGTAACAATCCATCCGAGGTGTCAAGCCATCGTTCTTATATTAAGTATTGCAATTTTCGGTAATTTTTAACTCCCTCTCGTGAGGGAGAGAGAGGTAACAAAATATTAAATACATATATGAATTTGACATCCGCTTCCTTCCAGCGTAAATGTGAATCTTTTACATAAGATAACTCAGTAAATAAAAGCAAAAAAAAACATTGTTTAAACGATTTCTATGGCCAATAAATAACCCTCACCCTAAATAATAACACCGCGACTTTCTGTTTACAAAATGTAACGTGGTGTAACACTTTCGAAACGAACAAACTTGGTTAAGGAAATGCCGCGGTTTCTCCTTTGCTCGGAGGAAAGCCGTGTGAAATATGTATTTTGATATTTCAATGACTTATTACTAAAGTTATACTGTGAATATAAAAATTGACTCTTTTGATATGGTACGCTTGTTTGTTTTTTGCAACCACTCATGACGCAACAAAAACATGCTGCGCCGAATAGAAAAATCGGTGCATATGTCAGGGATGATCCCAATGTTTACGTTGCGGGGCGACAACTACGATTTGCAAGTGGTTTCACGAAACTAAGTTAATCTGTCATGTTGTGGGGGGGTTGGGTTACCCGGATAAAAATAACCATACAGTTACAATACAATAATATAAAATAACATTTAAATCTATTCCCGACCTTTAATCTGATTGTTCGTGAATTAGATAAGTATAAAATGCATATTGTTTTTTTTAAATAAATCTACAATTCACTCAATATGCTAGGCTTTTCAACAATTGCAAAACAATATAATTTATAGTTATTGATTAAATTTATTAGCAAAAAAAAAATGATTGTTTCTATAGTTAAGATACAAAACAACCCACTTTTTCTATTGTCGATGTCTCAATTTACATTAGATTATATAGTGGGAATAATAACTCCTATTGCCATCTTATCGTTGTGAACAAAACTATTAATCGTAAATACTATAGATTCTATTGTATGGTTACAATATATTCAACTGTGTATCTATGAGAATTTTTTATTCGGGTACCTTTGCTTTGGTTTGGATTTACTTTTGCTGGTAATTTTTAATCATCCTCTAAATTTCTATACATTTTTCGCAACGAAAAGCTTTTAATATAACAAACGTCAACATCAAAGATGTTTTTTTATTTTCTTGCATTGGGAGGAAAAAACGGGAAAAGTATTATTGATTATTGTATTATGATTGTAGCAGTTATCATCATGATTGAAATCCTCATATAATATTACTATACTGTAACGATATTTATTATCTTTTAATGTCGTATTTATTATTAAATTATGTTGACGTACATCGTTATGGTGGAAAAAAAAAATTACGACATAACCAGAATTGAACCGTACCACCAAAAGTAGAACTGCAGAAAAAAATATTTTTTGTATGATAACGATACTTAACAACCTATTAGTGTTATGGCATATAGCCTTATATACATATATACCATTGATATGATGCAATTTATCTTCAGTTTATAATTGTTGAGAGATAACATGAATAATTATAAAACGATAAATACTATAATACTTTAAACATACTTGTTTATTTGGGAAGGGTTTTATGCAATTATCTCGAAATTTCTCAATAAATGAATGCCGTTGCCCGTATGCTGTTGTCGTAAAAAGAACTTTTTGTTTGTGTTTTTTTTTTCAACAAATTTGGATGTTTCTTGTTAATAGTGTTGTTGTTGTTTAACGGTTAAACTAGTTGTCCGCATCCTCTGGTTCCAATTGAGGTACGTGTAAAATGTGAAAAAGCGTGTTTATGCTATTTGATATTTTTGAAGTAACAAAATAGATGGCTTCATTAGGTATGTCAAATTTAATTCCTTGTTTTTCCAGGAGCATCCTTGCTGTGTTAATTTTCTTCATCTATAATATTTTGATGTTAACGATCAGTGTTTTTGGTTTCTTTAACGTCTAACAATATATAATTTATAGTGTCAATGTTCAGGATGGGTATAAGTATCTCGATTTCGTTTAATTCTATCTTGTAGAGAAGTGATTCTGCTACTAGGTTTGCAGTCTTAGAGCGTCGTTTGTTGATTAAGTTGGTATTGTTTGTTTTTTCTCGGTAATGAGGTCGTTCGTGGAGCTGTTTAATATGCGAAGATCCTGTGCGTCAGGGTTTCCTACGATCCACTTCCATCCGAGTGCGTCCCATTGTTTGCTTCCGCTAGCTCTTTTTTGTCTTTTTTGATAAAAAATATTGTTTATTTCGCGCAATTTTCGCCTCACTATATATGTTAACGGGTTAAGATTTTTTCGTAGGCCCAAGTGGTAACAATCTTTATGATTGTCTCTATGTCCATTAAGTTTATTGGGTATACTACTCTGATTGTTCTAGATTGAATTTTCTGATTTTCATTATCAGGTAAGGAAGGTTACTTAAATGAGTTTGCTTTGTGCATCGGCTGTGAACGGCTGTGTCGATTCTTTGTTGCGCACTATTCTATAATCAGGCATTATCTATTGTTCAGCGGCGCGATTGTTCGAGTGAGCGAAAAAAACAGTACAATAAAGTCGCGGTCAGGTGATGCTGTGGGTGTAGATTGTGATTTTGTGGTGGGTTTTGACCCGTATTATTGGTTTACCATAGTCGCCGAATCACCATAATAAGGATTTCCTTGTTTTCCTAATGGAAATAGTGAGATATGATTGTGATTGTACTGTGATCGAGTGGTTTGGGTCATCATTAATTAGCTAGTTAATTACGACCCACATAATTAGTTATAATTCTAAAATTGATTTTGTACCTCAGTTTTGAAATTTGTATTTATTTGAATTCTAGATCTCCTTTATTGTCGAATGGGCTCTCTTAATTTGGCCGTTTGATTCTGAGCATGCTGCGTATTCTTTTTGGCAACCTAATTGACTTAAGAAATTTTGTAATTGAATCGAGCGAAAAGTTGTTTCGTGGTCTGTAACTATTCTTTTAGGTACTTCACAGGAACTAAAGTATTTACTTAATGCTGTTTGTACATAAAGTGTATTTTTGGTTTTCATGGAACACATTTGAAGAAGTTTTGAAAGTGAATCTATTAACTTGCTATTATGAACATATCCATATGCAGTCTTTCTAATAGTTTATCTGTTATGGGACGTGGGGAGAGTTATATATTATAGGGTCTTCTTTCATAGTTTCCGAAGTTTTCTTAAAAGCTTTCCTGTATGATTTGTAATTTTTTTTAACTGGTGCGATAATTGCGGTTTGTCTTCCGATTTGTTAAATTTTGGTTGAGCAATTGTCGTTCTTGCATAATAAGGAACGTAAGTGGTTTGTGGTCATTCAATTAAGTAAATGTGGTCCATAGAGGTACCACTTAAATTCATTGACTGCCCAGACTATTGCCAACGCCTACTTTTCAATGGTAGCGTATCTTGTTTCTGCGTTGTTCAAAGTTCTTGAAGCAGACGAAATCGGTTTTTCTATTTTGTCCTGGATTTGTGATTATTCGGCTCCAACAGCGTAGTCGGACGCATCTGTTGTCAAAATAAATGGTATATAAAATTGTGGATTGGTCAGAACTTGGTCAGTGGACATAATTTGTTTAAGTGTTGCAAATGCTTGGATGTAGGCTTATCTTGTTAGTGCATGGCTTCGTCTTTTTTCAGGTATTTGGTCATTGGTCGGGTAATGCATTGGTGTACCAGCAGAGCCTTGACGGACGCCTGTGGAGTTGGGTACAAGCGACTCGTGAGGTAGTAAGTGCTTTCAAGGACGTGGAGCAGGACAGGTAATTGTTACCCATTGTATCTATATGTCTTTTTTTAATGGGTTTGCGCCGACCATCAGTTAAACCGGTTGAATCGGTTGTGTTGATGCGTTGTTTCGTAATTTTTTTTATCGGACGTCTACGCTCTATTGTTTTGCCGTCTATTTCCGTCGCGCGAGTGATCGAGTTAGCATGAGAAGTCTTGGTTCGCTGGGTAAGATGGGTCGATGGAGAGGTACATATTTAATTGTGATCCAAATTTTTCGTTCGCCATGCTCGTCGGACCACCCTATCCTGGAACAAATAAACCAATGTCCCATTTTGTAAGCGACTCCAGCGACATCCGTACTGTTGGTGTAGATTTGTCCAAGTTGGCTATGAGGCGTTGAGAGGAACTGCCTTGTTTTTCTAATGAAATACCACTATCACACTCTGTGAGTGGCCTCAATAGCATCCTTACGGTTGGTTTGAATTGGTCCAAATCGGCATTCCAGAATTGTAAAACATATCTTAGTATTCCAATGAAAAACCACTATCACATTTTGTGAGTGGCCCCAACAGCATCCTTACGGTTGGTTTAAATTGGTTCAAATCAGAAATCATTCCTAATTTTAAAATATTTAACTTGTCAGCTTATCGTTAACCAAAACGAACCCAGCTGCTACCCAATCCTGTTATCCAAAATCCTAGTGATTTCTCGTGGAAGTGCAGTGGATTCCGTGGCTTCCAATAAAGCGAGTATCACGTCAACATATTCCTACCCTTTCCTAACTTGACCTGCATTCGGGCGGTGCCGGCGCCGGTATTGCCTTAGTTTGGGATCACCAGTTTTTACACATCGTAGATGGGTGGTAGTCCCAAGCATCATCTATTGGTTCTCTGTGCAATAACAGCTGAACTGGCAACAATGGAGTAGCAACCTTGGGCGGTCAATCATGCTCATGCTCATGCTCATTTGGTCATTGGTCGGGTAATTTTGCAAAAATCTTTATGCATCGGTGATAGTATCCTGCTTAATCTTAAAATTGTTTTATTTCTATTTGGGTTTTGGGCAAAGAACAACTTGAAGCCTTTCCAATTTTTTCGAGTTTTGGCTCTACCCCTTCCCTTGATATGGCCTATATGGCCAAGGAATTCTGTCTCTCTTTAAAGCAATTCGCACTGGTCCATTAAATTGAATAGTGCGAGACGGTTCAGCACATATATGAGATTTTCCTAATAATATCGTTGAGGTAAGCATAGCAAAATGATACCCATATAGTCCCCCAAAGTATTGTTCATTGCTTCGCTGGAAAGTTGCTGGAGCATTTTTTATGAAAACTGGACTAGTCCAGTGAGGTGAAGTAAACAGATTTTCCGAGATTATCCAGGATCTCTTCAATCTGTGGCATGGGGAACCGATCGTTAATAGTATTTTCCTTTAATTTTCTGTAATCTATGACAACTCTAACTTTCTTTTTCCCTGAAGCGTCCTCCTTCTTCGGTACAACCTATATTGATGATGATGATGTGAACGGCAGCATAATTAATCATCAATTAAAAGAGAGATTTGAGCAATAAAGAATGAAAAAAGTGCCATTAAATTATTAAGGTCTGTGCCAACAAATAATGGTGATCAGCATGAAAAAATTAGAATGAGCAATAAAAGATGAGAAGACTTCGGATAATCTAATTGACCGGTAAATCTGTCAAATAAAGCAACAGCTATTAGTATATGTGCAATTAAATATGGCAGTATTTCCGCCAAATTATTTAATTTGAGCACTAAACTATTCGCATATGTCTTTTAATTTTGTTAGATTTTCCCATAAAAACAGTAAAATGAGCAATGGATATTTATTTATCCATTGCTCATTTTACTGTTTTTATTGGAAAATCTAACAAAATTAAAGACATATGCGAATAGTTTAGTGCTCAAATTACATAATTTGGCGAAATACTGCCATTTAATTGCACATATACTAATAGCTGCTTTATTTGATAGATTTACCGGTCCATTAGATTATCCGAAGATCTTTCTCATCTTTATTGCTCATTCCTAATTTTTTAATGCTGATCACACATTATTTGTTGGCACAGGCCTTAATAATTTAGTGGCACTTTTTTCATTTTTTGGTGCTTTTTCTGAATTACTAAGTGCAGGTAAATATTTTAGCCTGATGTGAACTGCCATCTTATGTAGAAAGGCAACTGCCTATAGCTCTGGGCTGTTTTCATTAAACGATTTGATCAATTGTACTGTGGCAAATGTTTCATCATCTTCATGTATGAAGGGCCATTGTGGTTCGGTAAGCAGATACACTTACGCGCAACCTAAAGGTACAGGGATCTAGAAAAATTTCCTCCAGAAAAAAGTTTGCAGAAACCACACCAAAACCGAGCCATCGCCTAGTCAAAGTCCCACTCGATGGGGAGAAGAGCCCGCCCTTTATTCACGTAATGTTAGCAACATTATGTTGGAAGTCCCACTCTTCCTATCCAAATCACTTCAATCGGGTGCTCTGATGGTCTCTCCCTTCATCCCAGCAAATGGCGTTGTTCAAACATATTAAAAATTCAGCGAAATTAAAATGATTTTTAAACCTTGATTTTGAACATTTTGCTGAAAGTAAATTTGGTTAGGGTTGTATACCGTTCCTCATTTGCTGCTCTCCAACCTTTCTTTGATATGGAGTTCATATTGTATTCTCGGTGTTTCTGCTTTTGAAGAGCTGACTTTAGAAGCGCATATCGAAACACTCACAATGTGTCATGAGGCATCATTCGCGGCCATGGGATAGAGAAGAGAACAGGAGAAAGGAGAGAATAATTAGTAACTGGTAACGTGCTAAGCGCATGTGAGATTTTCATGGTGATATTCTCACAACAGCCGTTCAGAATGGGTCGACGGATGTACATGAGAGATCATTCCCGATGGGTTTCCACGCGTAAGCCCAATCCCATCACATTTAATTATACAGTGACGGACAAAACAATAAGACCACCGCTCATTGTAAAAGATGCAGTTGCAGGGCTCAATCAATAAAGCAAAACATTTAATAATTTCAACTAAAAATAATAGTTTATTTAATAACTCAACAAAACAAAATGGTTTGAAAGTAATAAAAACAATAAAGAAAAAACTGCCCTTCCAGCATAGAAAAGTAAGAAAATGATGCGACAATAAAATAAGACCACTCGTTAATTCATTCAAAAATCGTTTCCATCAGCTTTGATCATTAGTATTTAGTGGTATAACCATTATTCCGGATCACTCTCTGCACTCTCTTCGGCATTGACTCCACGAGGTTTCGACATGTGCTGGCAGGATGGCATACCATGCTTCCTGAATTTTGCTCCATACTTCTTCCTTATTTTTCGATTTTAAAAGGATTCAACGACTTTTTGACTATCTGCCAAAGATTTTCTATCGGATTGAGATCCGGGATTGTGCCGGCCATTGCATTACATCAATTTTGTGATCCTCAAACCATTGCTTCACAGTACGGGCAGTATGCTTAGGATCATTATCTTGCATAAATTGCCATTTCAATGGCATTTCCCAGTCAGCATGTGGTAGCATTACATTCTCCATGATCTCAGCGTAAACGTACTGGTCCATTATCTTTTTTATCCAAAAGAGTGGACCAACACCGTACCAGGAGAAGCATCCCCAGACCATGATATTACTGGTTTTTGTTAGTTCCGATTTTAACCCCGAAAAGTAACGAAAACAAATTCACAGATTCAGACGTACTCCATTTAAAGTTGCGATTAAAGGATTTGGTGAAATCAGAGTCCTTCGAAGCCAATTGGCCACTTTATGCTTCTTTTGATATCCAAGCTTATCGTTTCAGCACTAGCCGAGGGAGACTTGGTCCTAAATCCAATGATTTAATTATCTCCAATCCGCTCAATCAATTACAATGTTTTGTGATATAAGGTCTGTATCCGCAATAATCCGGACACCTTAAAACATGAATAAAACATAAATTTCGCATTATATTTCCGTCATAGTTATTTATTTCAGATTCATGGGATGTGTTTTAACAATTCGTGAAGACAAAACAAAGTTATTCGGTATTTGCATAAAATTTTCGAACTTTGCGCTTAACTCCGTCCATTAGGTTTGTACAGACTCTTCAGAAATCGTAGAAGCCGTCTTTGTCCAAATTTGCTGGAAGTGTTTGATGTCTTTGATTTCTTGCTTTTTTCCAGAAAGCTTCCGCTTCATCAGAGCCCAATATCTCTCGATTGGTCGTAGCTCTGAGCAATTTGGCGGGTTTGAGGTTTTCGGTACAATGTTCACTTGATTTGCTTGGTACCACTTCATCACAGTTTTAGCATAGTGGTATGATGCCAAATCGAGCCAGAACAAAGGTTTTTCTTTGTGACTTTTGATAAAGGGTAGCAATCGCTTCTGCAGACACTCTTTCTGATAGATCTCCTTGTCGATTGTGCCTGTAGTGACGAAAGATTGACTCTTTTTGCACACGTGCAAATTGCTTGCCACACAAGGTATTTTTTGGGAAATTTCGATGCCTTCTTCGTTCTGAAATGCTCAGTTGTAGCATTTCTGGCTATAGCAGAGTAAAAAGCCAGCCCTGGAAGCTGCTTGAAATCCTCCAGGATATAAGTTTCATCGTCCATAACAACGCATGAAAACTTCGTCAAATATTCGCAGTACAAACGTCGAGCCCGTGATTTTGCTGCCAAGTTCTGTTTATCGTTGCGATTTGGAACTGTTTTTACATAATACGACTTAAGTCCCAAACGTTGTTTTGATTATTGGACAAAACCAGGCGACATCCCGATTTTACGAGCCACCGTTCGAATGGAGAGATTTGGGTTTTTCGTTAATATCCTTTTCGCCTTTTGGTCAATGATAGGGTCAGCGCGTCCAATGTTTTTGTCACTTCTCGGTGTCCTCTCCACCGTCAAACGTTTCGAAAATGATTTGAGCACATCGTGAACAGTGGATTTAGGCAAATCCAATGTTTTTGCAATGTTCCGTATTGACAAGTCAGGATTTGCCTAGGGGTGAGACTCTGAGTTACTTTCATGCACCGTGTTACTAGCGAATATCTCGATGTGCCTCGAAATTTAATCGATGTTCATCGATTTTGTGACTTTTTGCTGCTCCCCTTAGTTACCGCCCAAACACAATGATAACGGAAACGGAACGGAAAACGGCAATTATGACAGTTGCTGTAATGACTTTGATATGTCCAATTAGAATCCGCTTGGATCTAGCCTGTTTTCTTTCCGGCAAGCTGGCATACTCAGATCGGGCTTTGCCGTTATCATTGTTTTTGGGCCATTACAACTACTATCGTCAGTTTTATTTGTAAACAAGGAAGCCAAAAGGTATACTTTACTTTCACCCATAAGAAATACATGGGTGAAAGTAAAGTGTACGCTTTTATTCATAAGGCCAAGTGTCTTCTGAGCCTCTATTCTTAGATTTGAGTCCAAAGAGGAGACTTGAAGCGGCCAAGGTGAGAATGACGTCAACTGCAGGACAGACAATGCGAAAAAACCCGCTGACAGTTAGAATTTATTGATTACTGCAGGACAAGTTTGATGCTCAGGAATTTATCTTATTTATTTGGTGTGAGGATTACCACAGGATTGCGGTTAAATGTGATTAGATGTTCCTTGTTGTTTTCCACAGCAAAATAAAAACTTTCCGGATTCTTAAAATGATCGCCGAAATAATCTTCCATCGTATTTGACGGATTCGATGAAAGAAAAAGAATTCACGCTAATCTTCAACCGCATCATTAAACTTGGTAGTTGAGATTTTGCAAAGAGCGCAGAATACAAATTTTGACAGTAGCTGGTCGATTCTTGATCCTAATGTTATTGTGGAAAAAATGATGTGGAAAAGAGAAAGTGATCTCGCCTACTAGTAACGTGAGTTACTCGAGGTGCCTCAAAAGCAACTCTGATATTGCTCGATATGAAAAGCTGTCTTGCCCCTTGGGATTTGCCGTGCGCCCGTCTCAAATGTTACAATGATTTGAAGGTGTCCAGATTAATGTGGATACATACCTTAGTGGCCGGAATATTATAATTTGAGATAACTCAATGCAGACGTCTTCCAAATTTGGCAGATCGGCAGGCACTCGGTGGATAACCACCTCATAACAATATCTTTAGGGGTGGACCGGAAGTTTCGATAAGCTACATCCCCTTGACGTATGCCGCTAGACTGTATTCGTCGATAAAGTGATTAATAGAATTCCAGTTTTCATTAATGGTACATGGAATTTTGTTTCACCAATGATTTTATGTTATACACTAGCTGCTTACATCTTTGGTAAACATTAGGCTGATGCAAAATTCGAAATATTTGCTCCCCTAAGCTTAATCGACGCCAATTTGGGTCCTGATAGTCCCCAAAAAATTTTAACAAATTTGGTTTTAATTTGGCTTTGCACACGCTATTCAAAGTTTGTATGGGAATTAGTATGAAGAATCCCAAACTTACATTTCCAGATCCTAACATCTTGATATTATGTCCTTAAACCAAATCTTATAAACATTCATATAGTGTAAGTTGTCAACTATCAAAATGCCGAAGATACCTGACATGTAAATTTTATACAAAAATAGTTATTCATCAAATATGATAATAAGAAGTAAAAATATGTAATTTATATAAAATATATAAATATAAAATATATAAAATGTATATAATAATATAAATAAAATAAAATACATAAAATATATGAATATAAAATATAAAAAACATATAAATAATAAGAAAACAAAAATAAGAATAAAACATCATACCTAAAGTGTGTATTTTATGTTTTATTGAATAACTATTTTTGTATAAAATTTACATGTCAGGTATCTTCGGCATTTTGATAGTTGACAACTTACACTATATGAATGTTTATAAGATTTGGTTTAAGGACATAATATCAAGATGTTAGGGATCTGGAAATGTAAGTTTGAGATTCTTCATACTAATTCCCATACAAACTTTGAATAGCGTGTGCAAAGCCAAATTAAAACCAAATGTGTTAAAAATTTTTGGGGACTATCGGGACCCAAATTGGCGTCGATTAAGTTTAGGGGAGCAAATATTTCAAATTTTGCATCACCCTAGTAAACATATCAATGCAGACGTTTTTAGAAGTCTCCAGTCTTCTAAATTATTAAACTTAAATTTATCTTCATCTACGAATATTAATTTTCCAGATTTGTTGTAATGTACGTTGTGTTTCATGTGATGCTAAATATAACTTGAAACTCCAATCATCCTGTTTGGTAAGAGAAGCCCCATCAACAGAAACTCCAAACCAAGTACTGAATCCACGAACAATCCCAAAATCCATAAAACCTCTTTTGGTGCCAACTCGCTTTGACGCCCGGCATAAACACAAAAAGAGTTGCCTAGCAATCCATCCAGCAGTTGTCAAATGTGAAAAAAATTGATTTGCTTTATATTCCTTCACGTTCGGCGAGTAAGTACCGGCAGTTTAACGAGCCTTTTCGAAATCAATTTCTTTCCTGTTCCGATTCGAACCGATTCCGGCACAGAATAGGGCCAGTGCACTGCGCAAACAAAGTACATGTTTGTTCCCTCCCAAATGGCAGTCAGTCCCGTAGTGTTTAATCGCTTTTCAAAGTTTATTGCCGGTGCCATTGGACAAGTTGGATGCTGATATGGATGGACAATTTCGCAAAATGCCAGCGTGGACTCCTGGGAGTTTACCCGATCGCAAATCCCGAGTGGAGGAATTAAATCTCGAAAGTGGCTCCATAAAGCATACATACATACATTGAGTTTGAAAAGCGGAGAGATTTTACTGTCCTGACGACGGTGGCAGGCAGAATTTCAATCAATTCATTGACGATTTTAGTGCTGAGTGTGCATTGTCGATGCTGACGTTTTACGAGCTCCATAGTTTTTAGAGCTACTGATTTGGACGATTGGCGAATTTTAAGTAGCTGCGCTTTCACTGCTGCCTGATAGATGGAATCATATTCAATTTGAGTAGTTTTTGTTCTTTTATGAACAGTTGCGAAGGGAAGTATTAAATTTTAAATCTTGAAATAGCAGCACACGTCCACTTTTACGGCGCCATTTCAACCACCGAAAACGTTTGTCGCTAATAAAAAGCTACTGCCAACTTAATTAAATTTTTGCACACCACCTCACATGTCCTGGTGACATTTGAGGAGGAGTTCCCGTCTGTAAAATCTGACATACCACAAACTCGTTCGCCCACTGACTGGAAACACGGCCAAGGCAGGGAGGATAAAATTTTATTGGTGCATAAGATTTAATCCCTCTGTGAAGGTTGCATGGCTCATGTTTCCGGCTATCCGAGGATGGCTCCGGTCATATGCATAGACCATAAACATATGTAATTTCAAATCCCACTCGGAGATATGTTCGCTCGTTCGGAACGACGACGGCGGTTACATATTTGTGACACGGGTGACAGATTTTGACTTCCCTCTTGCGGTGTTGTTGTTGGCGTTGGCAGCGGTTTAACGATGATGGTTTCGTGGAAAAATTATGAGATTTTTATTAAAACCACAATTTAAATCCACCCCGCCTTGATTGCGGGGTTGAACAATACGACATCCTAAATGCGACAAATCGTTGATGGTGGGCGCAGAGAAAGCTAGGCTCGGCGCATGGTGTAATGTTCAATAATCACTCGGATGTTATCGTTAAAAGTACCGGCTCAGGGTTGGTGGATGGATTCGAAGATGAATTCGAATTGCCATACGAATTACCGACTAGAGACTGTATCGAAAATAAGTAAGGCAAATCTTTTTCTTTCAAATCATTAAAAAAAAAATGTTTTTATTCAAACAATTGGATGATTCTTTATTGAACGACATTGAACTTGAACATTATGGCGACCGGATGAAATTGATATTATTCGCTCACGAATTTGTGAATTTTTGGTTGAACACTTTTCATCAAGTTCTGGAAAAGTGTTTCAACACATTTTTTGGCCATTGATGACTTTTTCAATGAAATCTAAACCCTTTCCCGTGAACCAAAGAAAGTTATTTTGACGTAATACACCGACGCTAAATCCAGCCAAAACAGTGAAGGAATACTGTGCTTCCGATAAAAAAAGCAGCAACCTCTTCTGCAAACACTCAGATCGATGAATTTCCGCATTTATTGTTCTTGTAGTGTAAAACATGAACTATGTCCATTAACATCAAGCATTACAGGGTGTTTCGATCAAAATTTGGTCGACTTAAACTTGTCGCATTTCCTTTCATCGTGCATTTAAAAAAAATTGCACCCCCCTCATTTTGAAGTTGTGTGCGTGTAGCATCATGCGTCTATTTTGATTTTGAGATTTGCACTTCAGTTATCATAATGTCGTCGAAGGAAGAGAAGCAACGCATCAAAATTTTGCACGTGCTTGGCGAAAATCCAAACTATTCTCACGCTAAGTTAGCGAAATTGTTGAATGTGGCTAAATCAACTGTGACCAACGTATTAAATGTGTTCGGTGAACGTTTGTCGACAGCCAGTAAAGCTGGATCGGAAGAAAATCGAAAGCCGGAGGCGACCCCCCCCCCCCCTTCCTCCTTGTCACGTTTTTTGTATGTACCTTCAATTTGTTTTTGTGTGTATCGGCCCGTTTTCCCAAACCCCCCTCCCGCATTACTGCGTGATATAATTAATGGACCTTCCCTAAATTCGAGGAGCTTCAGTAGAGAAGTTATGGAAAGTTCTTCAAAGAACTTCAGGGAAGCTCTTCTGAGAACTTCAGAGAACTGCAGAGAAGTTTTGGGAAGTTCTTCAGAGAAATTCAAATAATTCTTCAGGGGAGTTCAGGAAAATTCTTCATAGAATATCAGAAAAGTGATTTCAGGGAAGTTCTTCAAAATACTTCAGGTAAGTTCTACAAAGAACTTATGTGAAGTTCTGCAGAGCACTTCAGGTAATTTTTCATGGGGGGCTCAGCAACTTTTTTCAGAGAATACCAGGAAAGTAATTTCAGGGAGTTCGTCAGGGGAATTTCAGGAAGGTTCTTAGAGATCTACAGAGAAGTTCTTCAGAGGAACTTCAGGAAAGTTCTTCACAGAAACTCGGAGAAGTTTATTTTAATAGAAGTTAAGGGAAGTTCTTCAGAGAACTTCAGATAATTCTTAAGTGAAGTTCGGGAAAATAATTCTAGGAATTTCAGGGAAGTTCTTCGGAGGAATTTTAGGGGAGTTTTCCAGAGGAGCTACAGGAAAGTTCTTCAAAGGAACTTCAAGAAAGTTCTTCAGAGAACTTCGGTGAAGTTCTGCAGAGAGTCGGGGAAGTTTTTAAGAGAAATTCAACACAGAACTTAGGTGAAGTTTTGCAGAGAACTTTGGGAAAGTGCTCTAGAGAACTTCAGGAAAGCTCTTCAGAAAATTTCAGATAATTCTTCACAGAAGTTTGCGGAAATTCTTCAGAGAATTTCAGGAAAGTAATATCAGGAAAGTTCTTCAGAACAACTTTAGGGAAGTTCTTCACAGAAATTCAGAGAAGTTCTCTATAAAACTTCAAGGAAGTTCTTTAGAAAACTTCGAGAAAGCTCTTCTGAAGAATTTAAAGAAGTTCTTCGGAGAAATTCTTGGAAGTTCTTCAGAGAAATTCTTGGTAGTTCTTCAGAGAAGGCGAGGAAAGTGTTTCTAAGTAGTTCAGGGAAGTTGGTTTCGATCCACTCGGTTTTTTGGATTCCAAAATTGGTGATTGTACGTTGGAGTCAGTGGTCAAGATCAAAAGTTGGACAGCGGAACTGGTGCCTTGCGGGTCCTTTCATCGTTGTCATCTTGAAATTACTTAGTACTTAGCTAGGTATCAAGATCCCCTGGTCCAGACTTTCTTCGGATGAGGTAGTGCAAAGCAGAATAATACACTCACTTTGTAGTATACACTTCCTCTGGCGATCGGGATTAGTTGGGTCTCACCACATCGGATGTTGCTCCCGCAGCTCAATCAAGCGGATTTTTTTTCCTGGCCAATTTTTGCTTTAAAACTACCGCGAAAACAAAAACTAGCGCAAATTCAAACGAACTGTCAAAATACTGCAACCAATGGTCAATGAACTATTCCGTCTGGATGGAATAGTTCATAGCCTACTATTCTAACAAAGAAACTATTTCTAAAGTGTCCAGACGACAACGGATACGGCTCTCTATCAAAGCAGAAAACTATCGCTTGCAAGGCATAGCTATGAGCTAACACTACATACCCAGGTAACCAATGAGCAGTTCCAAAACGTCTTTACGGCAGCCTAACGAGCAATTAATCAATGCATGCATTAATGCATGCTACAAATATTTAAATAGTATAATCTAACAGTAAGTCCAACTTATCAGCAGACGGCATTCAAGGTGCTGATATAATGCTAATATAATGCTTGTAACCTCTGAAATGCAGACTTAGGGTTGATTTACTGCATATGCTGATGCTTATTGGTTAGCTGGGTGGCTGAGTTGTTCCTCCGAACTATTAGATAGATTTCTAGCATGTAGAAATCTATCAACACTCCTCCCGCCTTTGTTGATAAATCCTACATTCAAAACTATTTTGTTCACGGACACCTTCTTCATGCATCTTTAAAACCGAGATGTGTACAAAGTGGCCCACTCTTTAAAGGTGGTGGAAACGAGTTAATGAAACCTTGATAAGACCATATAGATTTTGAAAATTTTCTAGTGAAAGATGTTGTGACCACTTGAGAACCTTCATAAAACCTATCAAAACCAGCATAGGGCGAAATTGCCACGGCTGTCAAACTTGACGGTGACATCGTGGTTGGTTTTTGTTGTTCTGCTTTGTTCGATTCTCTGCTCCGCTGATTCATTTAGATGTAAACAATTCATTTAGATGTAAACAAAGTTCTAGTGTTGCGGGAAATTTTGTTTTAAAGCAAAATATTGAAAACAAATTGAGTTTTATAAAGCTTATCATGCTATGTCAAATCAAATCAAAAATATTATCGAAAATCAAATCGTATGCGCATTTAATTTTATGGTGCATATTGGAACGATAAAAGCTTAAAATTAATACGCTTTGGAAATTATGCGAGTTTACTGCACCAAAAAACAAAATTGAAACATATATATTCGATAAATTAATCATGAACTATCTGAAAATTGATGGAATTCAATCAGGTTATCTGAAAGAATGCTGAAATTGGTCTCCGTTCTAAAGTTCATTTGCATTACATCTAATATTTGGTGTATTTACTTTTAACACATTTCAAAGAATTCTAATATTTCAATATGGCGATTGAAGAAATCAAAGTTTTGACAAAAATCCAATTTATCTATTCAATGAGCTACTATAAAACGTTTTGGTGATTTGGTGACTTCCCTCAATGCTAATTTGTCGTTTAGTGTCAATTACTGGAGGCAAAATGGTTTTAAAATGCTTTTCCTACTGACACTAATAAGATAATATGAATGAGTCCTGAAACGGCATTTCAAAATCGCATTTTACGAGCTCATAAAGTCAACATAAAACTTCTGATAGAAGTAAAATGAATTTTTGAAGCCAAAGATCCAAGATTGTTGTAAAGAAGCTGTGTAGGTTCTCATAAAATTGACTAAATTATAAAACCTATTTGCAACTCCTGGTACCATAACAGAACCAAATTGATTTCCAGAGGTGTTTATAAAGTTTTATAATAAAGCTGGATGGTTTTGGAAATGTTACTTGGGCTGTGTTAAGAAAATACTGTGCATTTAGTAAATTTCCTCTGGAAAACAAAATTTTAAGACATTACCTTATTTATGCGTTATTTTCAATAGTTTGATTTAAAAAATATTGAATTGACGCGTACATACAATGTTTCGGATCGTGAAATAACTTAGTAATTAACGATCAAAATTCAAACATATTTCGTGATGCTCTAACTTTGTACAGTCACCACAGCAATGAAAACACAGACGTAGTCATACGTAAAAATATGTACCCATCAGTAAACCATAACATTGGTTTGAAATAAACTTGAAGTAAGCTTTTTCTGTTCACATATCAAATGACTTTTCTGTAATATCTTAAGATAAAAGATTATTATAACAAAAACTAGAAGAGTCGAAAGTCGAGTTATTAGTACGAGACACTGAAGAAGTCTGCAAATTGTAGACAAAATACGCGTATCTGTCAAAGATAAGCGAAGGTAGTTGAAATTAAATGGAAAATACTAATTTTTCTTCTCATTTCTAGTTACAGGTATTTCACTTAACAGCTCAAACCCTCTAGGAAGATTATTATGTTGATCAGGTCTCTTTTGAGAA